>JAMKPZ010000108.1:0-218017 GCA_024699675.1 Amphibolis antarctica
TATATTTACATTATTACAAATTTACAATTACATTTAAACAAATTTTACAACAAAATTAAATTACATTTTTAAAAAAATTACAAATTGAAAAATTAAAATTAAAATGTTTTAATTATGAAATATTTAAGTTTGTAAGTTGCTCAGTAAAATCTTCAACTTAGATATTGTTCACGAAGTGCAGCAAGCTCCCAGTCTTTTATACACATTAATACTTCTATTATATCTTCTTTAAGCTTGCATCTTCGGTTATCAAGTACGTTACCACTCATGCTGAAAACCTGTTTACAAGCTACTGAAGACACTGGAATTGTTAATAAATCTTTTGTCATTATTGATAATATTGGAAAAATCAGTAATTGTTGCCTCCACCAATCTAAAACATCAAACGTATTTAAGTTAGAATGTTGAGTAAATAATAATGATTGATGATTCGTTGCATTAAAAGTAATTAATGCTTGTCTAGATAGTATAGGATTATAATTATATGATGATGATGTTGGAATATCTTCGTCAAATCTTGGATCTTGTAAAAATGCCCAAGAATCTAAAGATGGTCCAACATTTGATTCTGATATTGTGGACATTGGTAGAGGAGAATGTTCTATTCTTAATCCATATCTTTGTGTGTATAAATCAAATATTTGATTTAATTGTTCTTCTATTGTACTAATATGTCTATGTGTGCAAGACATTTTGCAAAAGAAGTTGGCATTATAGAGGTTGTAAGAAGCTCGTTCCTCTTCTATGCCGTCCTCCATAACTTTCATCATGATTGTGTACTTTGATCAGATGAAAGCTCTCTTTCGAGACTTCCACGGTGGCACAGTTGAAGTTGAAGTTGAAGCACCAGTAGTCTCCATTGGCGATGTTACTTCAGCTTCAGGAAAGTTTTCTTGAGGATATCCGTAGCCTCCAGAACTTTGGCCTTGGTAGTATGCCATTGTTTGTGACTTGAGTGAGAAAATTTGAGAAATTAAAAATTGAGAATTGAGATTAGAGTTTGGAGAATTTAGAGTGAAGGAGATGAGGAGTAAGTTGAGTGAAAAATAAAATCCAACTTCCTCAATTTATAGAGAAAAGTTCGTTGAGCCATTGAGGCAGAAGCCGATTGTTTCACTCGGCAGCCGGTCGCCCGTTAGGCAGAAGCGGGCCGCCTGTTGCGCAGAATTGGGCCGCCCGTTGGGTGGAAGCGGGCCGCCCGTTGCGCGGAAGTGGGCTGCCCATTGGGCGAAAGCGTGTGGACCGTTGCTGCGTCGGTGCGTTGCACCTTGCAAGCCGTGACCTGATGGCCGACCCAAGCACAAACCACACAGTTCCCCATCGGCCCATCCCGCCTACCCGCACACGTGACCATTCACTCCGGCTGCCGGCTCAATGAACCGACAGCCCATCCCTCCATCGACCACATAACTCGTTCTGCCCCCTCCCGCGCACCGGCGCACGCGACCGTTCACCTTGGCTACCGACCTAATGACCCAGTGGCTTGTCCCCCTGTTGGCCACATGACCTGTTCTGCCTCCTCCCGCGCACAAGACTATTCACCCCACCGATCGCACAACTGGTCAGCCGACCCAGTGACCCAGCAACCCATCATCCTCCCGTTGACACGACCTGTTCAGCCCCCTCCTGCGCACCAGCGCACACAACCGTTCACCCCGGCTGCAAGCCCAATGACCCAGTGATCGGTCCCCCCACCGGCTAGACGACCCATTCTGCCTCCTCCCGTGCACACGACCGTTCACCTCGTCGGCTGCACAACCTAGCGACCGACCCAGTGACCCGACGGCCCATCCCCCCGTCGATGACACGACTTGTTTAGCCCCCTCCCGTGCACCGATGCATGCGACCATTCATCCCAGCTGTCGGCCCAATGACCTGGCGGCTAGTCCCCCCGCCAGCCACACGACCCGTTCTGCCTCCTCCCGCGCACACGACCGTTCACCCCGTCGACCGCACAACCCGATGGCCTATCTCGTGCTGGGCTGGGCCGAGCCGTGCCTATTTCATGCTAAAATTCATGCCGTGCCGGCACAGCACAAACGACCTGGAGGTTCGTCCCAGGCACAACCCATGGCACAAAAAATTTTCGTACCGTGCCATTGATCGGCACAATTTGATCGTGTCAGGCTGTGCTGGGCCGTGCCTAGGCCATGCTGGGCCATGCCAGCACGGCCCACTGACAAGTCTAATTGGAGGTGTGCATCAAGCCCCCAGCAAACATAAACCAAGTTAATGCTAGAAAAATCATTCCAATTGAAGAAATGATGATGATCAGATGAAGATGGCGTGGAAGGCCGACGAGAGCAGAAGTTTGCAGTGGTAGACGAACCCTACCTCGATGGGGAAGATATCGGTTCAATTCATTGGACCAGTTCTACCAAAGTCTTATATTGTGTTTTACAAGTAAAGGTCTGAATAAGATACTTGATCCATATATAAAGAAAAGAAGAAAAAGAGTAAGGAAAATAAATACAAGTTAATGCTCCCCCTTAAACTAGAGAGAGAATGTTAATGACTCTTAGTTTACTTACAAATTGTTGAAAAGAATATTGTCCAAGAGTTTTTGTTAAACCATCTGCTATCTAATTATTAGAATAGATGAATCATAGGTTAATGACCCCACGTAAGAGTTTTTCTCATATAAAATGACATTTGATCTCTATTTGCTTGTTTCATTCATTAAAAATAGGGTTCTTTGCTATTTGAATGGTAGCAGTGTTATCACAATGAACCAGTGTTGATTGTAATTGATTGACGTGTAGTTCTTTCAAAAGAACTTATAATCAAATAAATTTTGATACTGTAGTCGCTAAGGATCTGTATTCTGCCTCTACTGATGACATATACATAATGGATTGCTTCTTTGATTTCCATGACACAAGAGAATTCCCACGGAAAATACAAAACCCTGTAACAGATCTACGAGTAAGAGGGTAGGTGGCCCAATTTGCATCACAATAAGCGTCAAGTGTCAAATTGTTTTCTACAGGAAAATAATGTCCTTTTTTGGCCCATCCCTTGAGGTAATGTAGTATCTTGTATACACAATTTAGATGGTCCTCCATGAGAGATTGCATATATTGGCTAAAATGCTGAACATAGAAAGCTATATTGGGCCATGTAACTATGAGGTAGATGAGTCTCCCAATCATACGCCTATATTGAGTACTGGTGCCCTTGAGTAAGGGGCTATTTTGATTGACTTTTTAATTTTCCTCCATAAGTACTTCCTTTGCTTTATTCCCTAGCAAGCCTACATCATCAAGTAAGTCTAAGACATACTTATGTTGCATCAAGAAGATACTTGCATTTGACCTAGTGACTTCAATTCTGAGGAAGTACTTCAATTTTCCCAAGTCTTTTGACTTGTATGTGTCGTTGATTTGAGTTTTCAATAAAAGTATTTTGGGTTCATTGTCTCCAACATTGAGTATGTCGTTGACATACACAAGGACAATAATAAAAGATTTATGAATTTTTCTAATAAATAAACTATAATCAACTTTGCACTGTAGAAAACCCATGCCAACTAAAGTTCTAGTTAGTTTGAAATGTCAATTCTGAGATGATTGCTTCAAACTGTATATGGATTACTTCAAAAGACAGGTAGAATTCTCCCCCTACGATGGAACTCCAGGCAACATTTTCACGTAAACTTCTTCGTCGATGTTACCATGGCATTGTTGATGTTTAGTTGGTGGAGTTTCCATCCCTTTTTGGCAGTAATAGCTACTATAGTTCGCAATGTAACAAGTTTAGCAACAGAAGCAAAGGTCTCATTATAGTCCTTTCCTTCCTTTTGTGTGTATCCTTTCACATTTAGTCGAGCTTTGTAATGCTCAATAGAGCCATCAATTTCCTTTTAACTTTATAAACCCACTTACAACTAATAACTTGTTTCCCAACTGGCAAGTTCACAACTTCCCATGTGTGGTTGCTTTGCAATGCTTCCAATTTAGTCTCCATAGCTTTGCTCCACTCTGATTTGTCTTTAGCTTCTTCATAGTTGGCCAGTTCTCCATGTTTAAGCAAAGAGGCAAAAAAACATTGATGAGTCTATTTATCCTATAATAGAATACATAATTAGCTATGAGATGTTTAGATTGAGTGAGCTTTCTGAGCAAATAAAATCTTTTAGATAAGATGAAAGATGAGATGACCTGCTTGACCTCCTAACGAGTACCATTTGTTTGGTTCCATTCTTAGGAGGTTCGATCTTCATCATGAGCATTAGAATTTTCATTCCCATTATAGCTTCTTTATAAATTGTCACCCTTGGCTCCTCCTCTTCGATAGTTCTTTGGTCCAGATGATTTGCAGGCTCTTGCAAAAATTCATGATTAGCATCGTCAATTAAGTTAAAGATAGGAAAAGGGTATATTAGAGGATTCCTTGCTTTCAACAGCAAAGGGGAAGGCATCTTTGTGGAACTTGACATCTCTATTGACCATAAATTTTTTTGTCTCAAGATCATATAGTTTGTATCCTTTCTGAGTGTAGGAGTAACCCATGAAGACACAACGGGCAACTCTCTAATCAAATTTATGTTTAATGTTCGTAATGACATAGACAAGATAGCCAAAGACCCTTAATTGAGAATAATTAGAGACACGTCTATGCAGAACTTCAAAAGGTGTTCTTCCTCCCAAAACCCGTGTGGGCAACCTATTTAGAAGATGAGTGAATGTCAATATGCATTCACTCCAAAACATGATGGGGATTGAGGCCTGAAATTTGAGAACTCTAACAACTTTCAATAAGTCTTTGTGTTTTCTCTCAACTACTCTATTTTATTGTGGAGTGTGAACACATGAAGTTTGGTGAATTATTCCTTTAGTGTTCATAAGAGATTGAAAATCAGTAGACATAAATTCAGTGCCATTATCACTTTTGATGATTTTAACTGTGCTATCAAATTGATTTTTAACAATAGATAATTTTTTTGATAATCATAAAAGTTTTACACTTGTGTCTCATCAAGTAGATCTAAGTGCAATGAGAATAATTGTCAATAATGTTAAGAAATAACTAAAATCCTTAAAATTGGAAATGAGGAATTTTCCCTACACATCAACTATGCAAAAGTTCAAAAGAGACTTTACTATTAATGCAACTAGAATTAAATAGTAAATGTTTGGGTTTAGCTATAGGCTAGATAGAATAATGCTCTTTCTCCATCTCATCCACTTGATTCATGTTTTTCAAAAAGTTGTTGTCAGACAGATGTCCCAATCTTCGATGCCAAGCTTGCCTTCCAACAGCAGAAAGGGATTGCACATCTTCAAAACTAGTGACCAGAATGTAAAGTCCTCCAACTCTCTTCCCAAGCTCAATGGTTCTTTTAGTTTGAAGGTCCTAGATCGTGCAAGCATGAGAATAGAAACCAAAATAGCAATTTAACTCATTAGTTAATTTGCTTGCAAATAACAAATTGAAACTGAAATTAGGGACATATAAAACTTTTGTAAGATGTAGATCATTAGTTAACTTACAGTCTCCAACCATTTTTATGTTGGCCAATTGTCCATTAAGCATATGAACATTATTTTTCCAATGATTGTTAGTAGTGTTCTGCAAATTATGAAGGTTATGACACATGATCGATAGCATCAAGGTCAATCACCCATATATCTTTGCCAAAGTAGGTAAAAAAACTAGCTATATTATTGGCAAGAGATAATACCTACCATGTCACTTATGGGCTCATTGTTGATGGATGTGCTATTTAGTAAGCTCATTAGATTGTTGTATTGTTCCTACGTAAGTGAAGGAAAATTGTTAGTGTAGACATTTTCATTTGTAATCACATTATGAGTTTGATCATCTCTGGAAACTTATTTGAAAGATTGTCGTTGTTTTCCTCTTGGGAACATCTTGTGCAGCTTATGCCTTTGTGGAAATTCGACTAGTCAATAACACCTATCTACAGTGTGCTCGACCTTTTCACAATGAGTGCAAAAGAATTTCTTTGCATTTTCTTTAGCTTGCATTTGTTTAAAATGTCTAGATTTTCCTTGACCAATGTCTTTAAAATAGTTCTTAGCAACTATTGCCATTGCCATATTATCTATACCTTTATAAACATGTGCAATCCCCTATTGTTGTTCTTGAAGAATTAAGTTGTATATTTTGGTCACATTAGGCAAAGGACTCATTAACAGGATTTGGCTTCGTATGCTTAAATAAGTCTCATTTAGTCCCAATAAAAATTGCAGGACCTTTTCACTTTCTTTCATTTCCTACAAGTGAGTAAATATTCCATAGGTGAAATTATCTAAGGCCCCACAATTGTAATGTAAATTTGGTTGATAAACAACCAACTCATCTCATATAGTTTTGAGTTGAGTAAAATAATTGGTAACACTTTTCTGTCCTTGGGTAAACCTTATCATGGATTGGTGTAGATGGTAAATCTTTGATGCATTACTTTAAGTAAAATGATTTTGTAAATCATTCCAAACATCTTTGGCATTATCTGGATATGTCATACTATTTGCTAAATCATTCCAAACCTTGTTTCAAGGCATTGCTAATCTAGGTAATGACCATGTCATTACATTTGGTTCGTTGATGATACAATTTAGGATTATCTTTAGCGCAAGGTTGCGAAATCGAACCATTTATGAACCCTAATTTATTTTTAACATTTAGGGCTTTTTCATGGCTTTATTCGATAAAGCATAATTATTCTCATTAAGTTTCTTGGTAACCAAAACATTAGAGGGACTATCATTACTACTCATAAAATAGGGATTTTCATTGCTCTCTTTAACATTTTCTTCAACAATATTGCTATATATTGTCTTGCTCCATGACAACAATATAGAAAGTAAAACAAGGATCCCCAAAAAGTAAGGGCAAGCGACAAGCAAGCAATGTAGAAAGAGACGAAAGCAATCACAATAACGGAAATGAAGGAAAGGATCGAGATTAATGTTCTGATATCATGATGAAAAAATCAATCCAACTAAAGAAACAACAATGATCAGATGAAGATGACATGGAAGGCCAATGAGAGTAGAAGTTCGTAGCAACGGACGAACCCTAACTTAATGGGGAAGATGCTTATTCAATTCATTTGGTTAGTTTCGCCAAAGTCTTATATTGTGATTTACAAGTAAATATCTGAATAAGATACGTATAAGATCCATATACAAAGAAAAATAAAGAAGAAAAAGAATAAGAATAATAAATACAAGTTCATAGTCATAATATAAATTGTAAAATAAAACCAATTTTCTCATGGAGATCTAGCTAGATTGTGATCTATAAGTGTGTTTAGTAACGAAATATTTTAATTTCAAATACTATAAAGAGTTAGAAATTAAGTTTTATTATTAAATGAAATTAAATTTTAATGTGAAATAAAAGTTTAAACATAAAAAATGATAATGTTATGTAAAAATTTATATAAAAATAAAGTTAACAAATCATTATCAAACGAGGTACTTTTAATAATTTACCCTTGTAACCGATCGATCAGTATCACATGCAATCTCCCACGTGGCGTTCGTTGTATCCAACGTAACGGCAAACGAGCAGCGAACCTGCACGTACCCTAAACCTTAAAACAACCTCAACAACTTACCAATAATTACCGGTAACATAATTTATTTTTTTTTTAAAAAAACTTAATTCAAATCAGAGCAGTTTTTTTTTTTTTTTGGTATACCAGAGCAGTTAGTTATCCCTAATCTTTTCTGTTACGTCGTGAAGATCGACAAATGACAAGTACAACGACATTTCCGATTTTTAAGCCGTTACATCTCCTATTTAACTACATCAATTACTGACCCAGTTTAAGAAAGATCTCGCTGGCCTCTTCAGGTTGCCGCGTATACCGAAAGCCCCGGTCCATTAATTACTTCTCCATGGATCTCGGAAGCTAACGGTATTTAAATTGCAGGGATCGGCGCACCTCGAACGCACGAACGTACCGTACCTGTTGTGCGGCTCCTTCTTTGCGACCAATTAAGCTGTCGAAATGGACGCATCCGGATGCACTAAGGTTCCAGATTTAGAAGATGCACAGGTGCGTATGCCCCTTCATTAATTATTCCATGCTTGCAGCTTGATTCTTGCGGCCGGAATTTACAAATCCCTGTGTGGTTGGGTACTGCCTTGTTGCTCCCAGGAAGATAGGAAATCGTCTTTTGGGTCGTCGGATGACGAGTACAGTTCAAGCAGCTTGGAAGATCTTCCAAACGATTACCGGGAGGATTTTGCTCTGGTACGCTACATTCTTTCCTGAATCGGAGAATTTGGGGTTCTGCAACTGCAAGTTAATTTTCTTTGCCAGAAAATTACAATTAATGGAGTGCATAATTTTCTGGTGATAGGTATAACACAGTGCAAATTAAGTACAAATTAATTGCGATTAATATGAATCCAGACAAAAAAGAATGTGCTTGGAACCTGAAATATGTGTTCATTTTGGCCCGCTTGCTATTCCAAGTTAATTAATTGGTTGTTAATTTTCAGTACTCCTCTTTCTCATAATCTGTTAAACCCGTCTGTCTATATATTTTTCTGTCTCGACTCCAGTTTGTGGAAGAAGCAAAAAGATGGTACGAGAACGAGACCAAGAATGCCCACAATACTGAAACCGTACGCGTACGTAATGTTCAGGCTCGCAAGGTTGAGGAGAAGAACATAAGCTGGTGGAAGAAATTTCTCCTGTCTTTTTGGAAAAAGAACGACAATAACAACGGCAACAGCAGCAGAGAAAATAAAGAACCGCTTGGCAACAGAAGCGGATTATGGAACGTCTAAAGCCGAAATTAGCAATGGCGGACAGGTTGTCTTCTGCAGCTTGTCTTGCGCTACATTCTTTGTTGTCCGCTCTCAGTTGTTTCTGCTTAGGATCAGTTACGAAGAAGGTTCTAATAAATCTGCCACTATCAGTAGTGTATGGTTGCATCTGAACCATATATAGGCGAGATGAAATTTGTGTAGGCACCCTGTAATAGCAAGGTGAACTACTTGGCACATATGGATTGAATTCCCTACGTAGCTAGTGATGCATTTTGTGTGTTTTTTTTTTGAAAATTAATAAGGTGGTTGTGTTTTTGATGAAAATTTTTACTATTATTTTTTGTTAATTTTAAAATCACAAATACCATCTTTACTATTTTCTAGAATTTGAACCTGAAAATCAGTTTCCAGGTCCACCACCCTTCACTTCAATTCTACGATGTTAATTTGTACTTGTCTTATGATGTAATCTAAAAAGAGAGGTTTTTGTCTTTAAAAATAATTAAAAATAGTACACATTTTAACTTATTATTTTTTATACTTTTAAAAGACACGAAACCTTTAAATATTTCAAAATTTACTCACCTATATATATCTTTAGAAGTAAATGTAGATATAAACATATGATAAATTTTTTATTTACAATATTAAACCTCGATCAAAAGGTATAAAAATTAGTCAATTTTTACTTATTTTCAATTGTCGACTTTTGAATCTAAAAATGTTAATAAAAAACTCGAGTTAGATACAAAATTTAAACTTACGCTGTAGTTTAATTCACACGGAATTGTTACATTAATTCCATCTTATATAAAAATGTACGGTGAATAAATGACAAACTTTTCACTCGAGTTTTACTTGAGAATAAGATTTGTTGAATTTTTTTTTTAAAATATATGTTTTAACAAATAATATAATGAAAGAAAAAAAATTTAATCTTATTATTAAAGAAATAATAAAAAATTTAACTCAAAAATCATATCATTTTACAAAATATGAATTTTAAATTTACCTAAAGTATAATTTTTTTTAGACAAAAAAAACCTTAATTCCGAACTCCTACGCACGACAAAATCCCGTAGCTCTGCGATAGCTTAAAAAAAAACTTATCGTTTTTGAAAGAAAAAAAAAGAGATGATTAAAGAAAAAAGAAAAAAAGAGATGGACAAATACTTGTATAAAGAATCCGACAAAATGTCGGCATGCAATAAAAAAAAAAAAAGGCTAGGAAACACCGATGAGTGGTTGAGTTCGACCTGTCGTGTTTCTTCACGGATCCGCCGGGGTCGCCTTGGGAGTAGGAACACCACTCATCCCAGTACCTCCTCCTCGCTCCACGTCGACAGCTTCCGCCGCACTACCGCCGCCGCCGCCGCCGCTGCTACCACCACACCCCACCAGACCCACCACTTTCTTCCCTCTACTGAGCAACCTCCTCAGCGACCTCAACCCCGTCGACGACGAAGCGGACTTCGCATTCCCGCTCTCCTCCTCTAGCGACGGGAATCCTTCGATTGCTCCCCTCGGTATGTCGACCACCAGCGTCTCTTCCGAAGATGAACAAGTGGGAGGAGGATTGGGAACGGAGGACGAGTGCGCTTCCTGCACACTCCCGGACGGGGTGCCCCAGAACAGGATGTTGGTGGGGAGGCTGGAGGACGTTGAGGGGACCTCCGGATTCTCGAGCAGGCCGGCACCGACGGCATTTCTACACAGGGGGCAGGTGGAGTGAGAGAACAACCACATGTCGATGCACTCGAGGTGGAAACCGTGGCCGCACTTTGGGAGCAGCCGGGCCCTTTCGCCTCCGACGATCTCGGACAGACAGACGACGCACTCCATCCCATCCTTCAGGTAGTCCTTGGCCTCGAAGACGACGGTGGGGAGGGACATGATCACGTCGGGGTTGAGACCCTGGGTTGTGGGGTCGTCGAGATGCTCGTACTCGGCGGATGCGCCGGGACCTAAGCGCCACTTGGCGTGGATGTAGAGGAACAGCACGAAGCAGACGGCCATGAAGAAGAAGAACACCGCTGCCAACAGAACCAGCGTGCTCGTTCCTCCCACCATGCAAGCACCACAGGTTTCTCTCGTCGAAGGCAGGGATGTTGCCTCCGAAACCGACATGATCGACGAGCAGCTGTAACAACAAGAACAGCTAGCAATCGATCAACTCCAAGAAGGAGAGGAGCTCGTGGTGGGCAAATAAATATTTTCGGTTTGGAACGGGGATGGAACCAAACCAAGACCAACAAGGGACCGTGAGGGGGAGGAAGGTGAGCTGCTGAAAACGAACTTACGTTGCAAGGGTCGCCCCCAACACACGACGTACGTAACCTAACCTTGTTTCTATATTTGCATCGGACCAATAAACGCAGAGAAGTCAATCTCCGGATCAGGACCAAAAAAGCAAACAATTCATCGAGCAGAAACTAATCACTCGTTCGGTGATGGTGTTGCCGGAGAAATTAATCGTTGTGGTGTTGAACGGGACGGGTAGTTTTCGGGGATGGGACACCTGACCTTCCATAAATTTTTTTTTCTTTTTTATATTATTTTTTTCTATAAGATGTTGATATCATTGAAAACGAAAAATTTTAAAATTTTTAATTTCTATATATATTATTATTATTATTAAAAAATAATTGAAAATGATCGAAAATACGAATACAAATTAAAAATTTTATATTACTTGTAAATCATCTCTTTTTACTAATTAATTAATTTTAATAAAGTAAAATCTACAAAGTCAATTTGATGTGTCATACTTTAATAAAAAATAATTCACAAATACAAATACGTGCTAGAAAAAATAATTTTGTACGAAATAATGAGTAGAATTGAAATATTTATATTACTGGTAAGTTCTTTCTTATTTGTCAATTGATTTAATGAAGTTAAATTTATAATTATACAAATTTTTATACATAAAATTTTACTTTATAATTTATTACGTAACTCCAACGTATTTGTAAAAAATATTACTAACTTCAATTTTTCACAATTATTAAAATTGAAACACTTTAACCAACGAATCCAATGTTTAAATTATGCCCTTTGAAGTTGGGGAACCGTTCAACACTTCAACCAAACCACAAGGTTGTGGGTTCCGAATGCTGGCTGCTTTCAATGACGAATCAGCCTTGCATTATAAAAATTATCAATCACAGACCTAAACTGAAAGATGCAGTAATTTATGGTTGTTTGATTACTACTTACTTATAACTGCCATGCCATGAATTCCACTATTTGCCTCTCTCTCATTATATGTTCGGTAAATGCTAAAGCATCGAATAATAAACAGTCCAAAGAATTGCAAACCGCCAGAGAAAAGAGAGCAATTTACATTTATCATTGCATATTACATTTATCATTGCTTACATGCAATGATAAATCAGGGCTGCATATAGCCGTTATCCCATCCCATTTAGATTTACCAATATCTGAGCCGATAGTTAATACATCTCTGCAAAAAACTTCACCGTAACTTTTGCCGAGGATAAGTTAATTAGGATAGTTCCACAATTTCCAGAGTCACGTATGACAAGACCGATCTGAACAGATGAGATCTGGCTTACAACAAAACTTACCCAACCAGAAAAACGAAGCTTTTATTTTTATGATAGAGGAAAACAACCGGTGGGCTTAAAATAATTGCGATGGTCATACTGGGGTCATTTGTGCATAAGAAGATTGACAAGAATGCTGGGTCTCATTTAAGGTCGACAGCTAATTAGGGTTTAGGGTCCTTAACAGCTAATTCTTAAAATTACTTTTAATAATATTATTATAGTAGAAATTTTAATATATTAATTTTTATCATTTTAATTATTATGTAACTTAAAATTCATTCATGAAAATAATTTGAACTTCAATTCTTTTTCACTTTTGAAACTGTCTAAAGTTGACTCCGTCGTTTTGGAATTCAAATGAAAATAAATTTAAAATTGCACGTAAAGGATGAAGCTTAAGTAGTAATTGCTAAATCTTATTTTATGTAATTATTTGTAACAAGTTAGCCAAAAACTTATAATCATTAAAGAACATTACAATATGGATTTATTTTATTTGATCATGTATTTAATAATATCATTGTATTATCACGAACAAATGAAGTATGGACATTGTTGTTTGTTTGTAAAGTTCATTACATCTTCTTTAAGGAACTAAATAACAGAATAGTTTTCATATGCCAGAGTTATTAAAAAATAGTAACCATTACAAGTTTTATTCATATTTCAACATTAGAAAATTGTTAATTTTTATAAAAAAATCTAAATGAAAATAATAATATCATACTTTTGTTTGAGATTCCTTTGAATTTCTTCGGAATCCCAAATGCAAACCATTAAAATTGCACATATCTTGGAAAGTAGACGAATTTAATTTTTTTTTTGAAATCATTTTCTCTGCTGTGCACAAAGGGAGAATGCAATCCTGTATTATGCAATTTACCAGAGACAATGCTACATCGGATTGGAGTATTAAGAGGGATAATAGCAGAATGTCCTATACTGCTAGCGCAGATGGTAGATGTGCAGATCAAGCTTTTTTAAAACACATTCAAGCATACTACAACAATGATAAAGCATGTAGATGTTGCATCAGCAAAAAACCTGGTAGCGAATGTGTGACAAACTAAAACTTCGAAATGCTAAATACAAACCAAACCATTGATCGCACAAATATTAGAGTTTCATCTGCAAAACTCTAACCACCAAGTAGGAAAGAGATTTGAAATGAAAACCCAATTCAGTTTATAGAAGTAAATAAAGACCTTCTCATTTTATTGTAGTTATGTATTTGAATGCACCACATCAAAACGTCTATTAGACTCAAATTATCTTTGTATGGAAATTACAAAAACAAAAATACAAACCATGAACTTCAAATAGATAAAAAACTATTATCTAGGCAAAGAATTTTTTTAAAATAGCTAGTAACAACTTGCTTGAAAGTTAGACAGTATGTTACCCGCTTGAAGATGGAAGAGCAGACATCGACAGCAACGGTAGATGGAAGACGAGGAGCTCCTACACCACTGGGTGAAGGAGGAGATGTAACTGGAGTGGTCGACGACAAGAGACGAGTGGAGGACTGGACTGTCCAGTGTGATCGGAGACAAAACATGCTATTTCTAACTGTTAAAATGTTATTATTATTGCTGTACTTTTGACACTTGTGCTTTTATCTCTATAAATACTAAACTCTCACACTCAACGATGGTGGCTTACATATTTCTCTTGCATGGTATCAGGCCTAACTCTCGATCCTCTCCTCATGGCTGTCGAGACCTCCGTCGACTCGTCCGCTGCTCTCACCATCCCTGAGAATGCCTCCCCTCCCCTTCCCATCACCTTCAACATAGCTCCCCACTTCCATACTCCTATGGATCAACTCATCTATCTCTATTGGAAACGTCAGTTTGAGACCATACTCAACATCCATAGTCTCCGACGTATCGTTGACGACCCTGTGCCCACTTCCACCTTGGCTACCGACAAGCTCAATCCTTTCCACTCCTCCTAGTTGCAGGCTGACCGGCTCGTTTTCAGTTGGATCATGGCCACCGTCAACACTTCCGTTCAGAGGATGCTCATTTCTTGCCAAACCGCCAAAGAATCTTGGGATCTCCTTGATCAGCGTCTCTCCCCCGTCTCCAAGATCTATCTGAACTCCCTCAAAGAGTCCCTCTGCAGTCTCTCCAAAACCCCCCGAGCTCTCCATGATGGACTACCTCAATCAAGCCAAGCCCCTAGCCGACTCCCTTGCTTCGGTGGGCACTCCCCTTCCTGAGTCGGAACTCGCAGATTACATTGTCGTTGGTCTTGGCTCCCAGTATAAGGGTTTCGCTACTGGTCTGCGCTTCCATGACTCTCTCCCTTTTTCTGAGCTCTATGCTCTCCTGCTTCAAGAGGAACAAACTCAAAAACACTTCTCTAAGGCCACTCCGCCGATTTCCTCTGACATTGCTCTCCGCGCCACCTCGCAGCCCCCATCTTTTGGTCACCACACCAGTGGTCGAGGTTGCTTCCGCCAGTGGTCGAGGTCGAGGTCGCGGACGCACCACGTATTCCCCTCCCACGGCTCCTCTACAAGGCATCCCTACCCCCTACTATGCAACACCTGGTTACCGTCCACCTCTCTTGCCTACGCCACCGCTCGTTTCTGTACCGATCGCACCAACTTCGCTTATTCCACCAACGTTCCGTCTAAAGGCGCAGTCTCCTCTGATGCTCCTCCCACTGACACTTGGTTCCTTGACAGCGGTGCATCCAACCATATGGGGCCCTTTGCAACTTCTTTGGCTGAAACTCAACCATCTCCAGGTACGAGTCAAGTTACATCCAGCAGTGGCAACTCCTTGCCTATATCTCATGTTGGCTCTTCCTCTCTTGCCACGCCCAATGGTATCCTCCGATTAAGATGCATATTGCTTGTACCGTCTTTATCCGCTAATTTAATATCCATTCAGCAATTTGCTATCAACAATGGCTGTTATGTTCTTCTTGATAATCATGGTTTTATCATCAAGGACAAGAGCACCGGCAAGACCATGCTTCGTGGCCGTAGTCAGCATGGGGTTTACACCATCACCGCGAGAAAGCTGTCTTTGTGTCGTGCCCTTCATACCGCTCTTGGCGCTCGTATTGAAGATGCGTCTCTATGGCATGCTCGGCTAGGTCACCTAGGTGCTTTCGTTCTACGCTTTTTGCAATCTCGCGGTGTGCCATCGCCTCCACGACTGTCGATGTTCGCTGGCTTTCCTTCTTGCTTTGGGAGTTCGAAATTCCTCTCCACTCTCCTCCGCAGCTTTTCACCGACAACCAGTCTGCCCTTCACATTGCTCAGATGCCAGTTGTTTTTATCTCTCTATAAATACTAAACCCCCACGAGGGTGACTTACATATTTGTCCTACACTAACAACAAATGATAAAGTACTTATCAAGTAAGAAAATTTAGATAAAAAAGTTGAAGAGAGGTTTTTTTTCTCCTCTTGGTTTACCTGTGAGTTATTTTTTCTTAAATGAAATTTGACAGTTCTTTATTAACGACAGAAATTTTCTGCCTTTTCATGTTTTTTATTATCTTTCAAATGATCTTTAAAGTTCATTGTATACGTAAAATTAAATAAAATGAATAGTCGAGAATTTATTTTTTGGTCAAAGTTGAATGGAATAGAATTAAATTCAATATAGAATTATTTGTATACTTCGTAGAATTAAATAAAATTTAAAATTTTAATATTTGTACATATGATAGGATTGAATTTATTTTTTATTTAAAAAATAATAAAAAATTAATATATTTCAAAATTTAATTATTTATGAAAAAAATTTTAGAGATATAAAAGCTACAAAATGTTGTATAAGAGGGAGTAAAAAGATTCTCTTCAATTCACAACAAGGTAATTGAAATTGAATTCTAGATATTTCTTTTAAATGAATTTTGTTCAATTACATAAATAAATTGAATTCTGTAAAAAAGAATTTACAAAGACACTTAAATTAAATATAATTAAATTTAAAAGAATTTAATTACCTTCAATTCCATTGACACAACCCCTTACTTCCATCTCTCCCATTCTACTTAGCATACCTTTTGTCTTTCTTTTTTTAGAATTTTTTAAAAAATAGAAAATTTATTATCTTTAATTTTTTTATTAAAATATCAATTCGATATTCTCTAAAATTATTGACTTGGTAAAAGAATTATTTTCATAGGTACGGAGAGTTATACAATCTCAAACGAGATATAATTGATTTGGGATTAACAAATAAATTTGTGGGTAATTTTTTGACGGAGACAACGATTAAGTAAAAATTAATTTGTTTCTTTGAAATTCTTTTAAATTTTATTTTTCTCATTTTGTTCCCTTTTAATTTTTTTTCCCTTATTTTGCCTCCACCATCTTCGTCGTGCAAGTCACAACCATCCATCTCTTCTCCAACTAAAACAAATTAATCAATGCCAAAAAAACAAATTAAAAAAAAATTAATGCCGCAGACGTCCAGAAAATGGACAGTAATGCTAAACAGCGAGCAGGGAAAAAATCTAGAAAGTGTAAATATCTGGGTGTTAATTGTAAAATTTTTATTTAAAAAGATAAATTTTATTTTATAGTAAAACTTATGATAAATTACCTTTAAAAATATCTAATTTCCTGTAAGCATAAAGCATTGGCAGAAAACTAAGCATAAAGCATAAAGCATTACCTAAAAAATAGCCTATTCTTGTGGTGACCGCAGAATACTTCTTTGTGCAAACAATACTAGTTGATTACAGAATATTCCTCTTTATGGATAATGTTAAACAATTTAGCTACACAATTAATTTAAAATTAAAGAAGGATATGTGTATTTAAAAAGTACGAGAAATTAAAAAAATTAGTGAAAAATTTAAATATTATTTTTCATCATTTTTTTATATTTTTTAAATACACAAATTTCTGATAAGTAAAAAGAGCATCATGAAAATGATTGATTTAAATAACTAACCACATTTAACTAAGATTACATTTGAGAAGAGTTTTTTTATTTTAGTTTCATTTTTATGCAAACTCTTGTATCATTATTATCCTATAAATTTAAATACGTAAATTCTACTACACTAACTATTATATAATTCAACTTTATTTTATTACTTTTAACTTTTGAAATTAATTGAAACTTTTTTTAAAATATACATCAAATAGTATAATAAATAAAATAATTATTTAAGTTTAAAATAAAGTAATATTAATTATTTGAGGAAAAAAAATCTTTTATCTTTCTCTTTAATGATTTATGATTTTTTTATTATATAAAATTAAGATATCATTGTATTTCAAATTTTAATTTTAATTTGTAAGTTTTCTCGTTTTCATTTTTTTAAATTTTTATTTGTTTACGGGAAATAAAAAACTCTTTTCCTACTGGTCTGCGAACGCAATGCGCCGTGACGGCGAGATTCCGGGAGTGCGATCACACGCTCCGGTCTGCTTTTCTCTCTCCCAATCAAATCACCGACTCCCCATCGTTCATGTGCTACGGCGACGGCGGCGGTGGTGGTGGTGGTGGCCGATGCCCGTGACGGAGGCCACTTTTGTTCCGACCTCCTCTTGTCCATCCCAGCGGTAGACTTGTTTAACTAGCATTGCTTCAGTCCGTGGGATTCTTTTCCCCTGCGTCTTGGCCGGTCGTATCTGGCCTCCTCTCTCGGTTCCTCCTACATTGGACTTGCCAGCTCTCACCCATCCCTGACCACGTAAGTTGTTCGACCGTAGAATGCAAGAAATATAATTCTGTTGTCTCGGAAAAGAAGAGGATGAAGGTGCGGAGTTCGTAGATCAACACATTCACAGAGAGAGAGGGAGGAGGAGCAGAACCCTACTGGTCTTGTTTGGTGTTGGGTAGATTGGGCGTGGAAGAAGGCATGTGGCGAGTTGTTGCGTTACTCTTCTTCTGCATCTCGGCTTCGTTCCTGTTCTCTGCAAACGGAGAAACGCATAAAGACGACGGTAGTGTATCTACTTTTTGTTCAGTGTGGTTTGTGGATGTGATCGTTTTGCGTCGGTTTCGGCATTGTTCTTTGTTTCCTGTCTACCAAAATCAAATTTTTGTAGGGTCGTCCCTTTTAATGCTTCTTCTTACGGTAAATTTTGGACTATGTAATCGCTATTTGGTTTTATGTGGTCATACTGGGCAGTAAGATTTGATTTTTGTGTCTGCTCTCTGGCACTAAGCAGCCTCTTGTTCCATGTTTATTCAATCATATGCGCAACGTAGTTGTCGATCCTCCCGTGTTCCCATTAATTAGAAGTTTTCCTGTTCATTTGCAAGGTTTATGGTCTTTGTCCCATGTCTTGCGTTTTGTTGCCCTTGCTTAAATTTACTTGTGCTGCATCATGTTTTTGCTTTCTGATGATGTTCAATCGTACTGCAGTTGCTGCTCTCAATAGCTTCTTCACCAGCCTAAATTCTCCTTCACAGCTCAAAGGTTGGTCTCCGAATGGTGGTGATCCTTGTGGGGAGAAATGGCAGGGCGTTACCTGCGATGCAAAAAGAGTTTCAAAAATGTAATGTTTCTTGGTCAGCTTATGTTGTAGATTTTGTTTGATCGATCTTAGTATTTGTGACTATTTAGAAGCCTCCTTCTTGATGATAAAATTGGTCATGAGGCTCGTGTGAATTGCTGTATAACCTCATTTCCTAAATTTTAATGTTCACTTTTCCTTTGGATTTCATCAGTAAATTGTCAGGATTAGGACTTACTGGAACCGTACAGGGTTATGTACTACAAAAGTTGGATTCCCTGACTGTCCTGTAAGTTTCGCCCTTATATGATCGAATCCAGTTTCTTTTCTTTTTCTCAATGCTATTGCACTTATTTGAGTTGCCTACTTTCCAACGGTTGCAGTGATTTGAGCAATAACAATATTGGGGGCATGCTGCCATACACTTTCCCTCACAATTTGTGGAGACTGTAAGTTCTTGTGCAAAAAAGCTCCTTTTTAGTTATGTTACATTTGTTGCTGCCGGCTTAGAATGTAAACTTACAGGGATCTATCTGGAAATGCCTTCACTGGAAACATTCCTTGGATACCAGACTTGTCTTCTCTTGAGTATCTGTAATTTTGAACTGACGATTCATTTCTTCTATGCTGTTTTCTTCTGCACATACAATGCCTGTTACTAGGCTAATTTTTTGTACAGGAGTCTCAGTCACAACCAACTAGAAGGAAATGTTAATGACATGTTTTGGAGCTTCTCTAGCCTTTCCACAATGTGGGTACACTTGGAATATGCATGATTTTCTATGTTTCTATTGTGTTTGTTAGTATTTACATGTTAAACGATGCTATTTTGTAGTCATCCTTCATCTAAAAAATTAATTTCCTTTCACTCTGAATGCAGGGATCTCTCCAGCAATTCGTTTTCAGGCAGCCTGCCCCAGTCTTTCAGCAATCTCTCAAGCTTATCCACATTGTGAGGAACTTGCTTTCTAAAGTGTGATGTTTTTTTGATGGTACTTTCTGAGTGTGATTTTGGAATATAATAAGTTTGTGATATTTAACTTCTAAATTTGGACTGTGTGTGGTTGTTTATCCGTGGAGTTCTTTTTTTGGTATTTTTGAAATGATTCAATACAATTTTTTGATACAAATAATCTTGTTATTTTTATGATTCAGATATCTGCAAAATAACCAGTTTACAGGTTCCATTAATGTACTAGCAGATCTTCCACTTGAGAACCTGTGAGTTAGCACTTTATTTATTATTTTTGGAAGCCTGAATGAGAAATTAATGAATTTGAATCTAATTGATAACTTTTGGATGATTTCTAATCTTTCTACTGTATCTTTTCTTGTTAGGAATGTTGCAAATAACCGTTTCACTGGATGGATTCCAGATCGACTTAAACACATAAAAAGTTTCCAGTTTAGTATAACTATTACAAACATTGCATCTTGCAGTCTACTGGTTTTTGGGCTTATCTTGTGGTGTTTTTATTTTATAGGAGTGATGGTAACTCATGGAATACTGGAGCTGCACCTCCACCACCACCTGGCCAAGAAACTAGACCTACTAAACATAGCGACAGTTCATCTGATGGTGGTGGCAAATCTGGCATAGGTGGTGGAGGAATAGCTGGTATATTGATATCACTTTTGGTTGTTGGTTTGGTGGTGGCATTCTTCTTGATAAGGAAGAAACCAAAGTTATTTTTAAATATGACAAGGCCCAAGGATCAGTCACATGCTTCTTTTACCCTAGGTGACATAAGTGGTGTTTCTTTTTCTTCATAGCCATATATGTGCAGCACAATTTCTATTGCTTTTCTGTTCTATAGCTCTGGAATTCCAAAATAAATATCATATGTGCAAGTCTGAGTCCATATATTCATAATATGAATTTTCAGCAATCTTATCTGAATCACTTTAGCTTTTTTGCTCATGTAGACAGTAGATCGATTATCATGTAAATTTAGTTGAATATAAATTGGTTACTCTTAGGGACTACTTTCTTTTGTTTTTCATAAACCCTAGCATCTCATATTTTCTGTTACTCTTTTGCATTGCAGAGGTGAAGGCAAAAGAAAATTTCCCGGATTCTTCCCCAGTGGCATTGCAACCTCCTGTCCCTCTTAGTGTTAAGCGCCCCCCTGTTGATCAATTTAGGTCGTTTGATGAAAAAGATAAATCATATATACCCACTGAGAAAAAAACAAACAAAATTCTTGTCAATGCTACTGCATATTCGATAGCAGACTTGCAGTTGGCCACAGGAAGCTTCTGTGTGGATAATCTTCTCGGTGAGGGTTCCATTGGATGTGTTTACAGAGCACAGTTTGATGATGGAAAGGTATATATGTTTTCCCTTTTATGCTTTGGATGCTCATATGTCTGCCGTGCCTATATCATATTCACTTTAATATTAAATACAGAAACAGTGGAAAAAAAAAAAATACAGAAACAGTGATACTCTTTTTTGAGTATAAAATCAAAAAAGGAGTGCAAAGAAATAGCTCATCAGGAGAAAGTGTTACATACAAAGAGCCATATATTCTCACGCTTTTTCTCTTATCATGTTCCTTAAATATTCTATTTGGGTCACCCTCGAATGAAAATAAACAACATATTGGTCTCTGTATGTGATCTTTTTCTCTATTTACAATTAGCCCTTTTTAAGATCCCACATTGGTAACGTAGTGGATTGTATGAGCTTTTTACCAATGCTAGGGATAAAGCTGCAGTGCATTCTACAAGAATGATGTTTGAAGCTAATATTAATCAAAATTTAAAATTTCCGTTAAGCCACAAGTGAGAGGAAGGTTGGAATAGTTAGATGTTAAAAAAAATGAGGATAAGACTTGTGCTCATACATAGATTAATGAATAGATCTTTTTACTCATACTTAATTAATTTTAAGATAGATATTTATATTTCAACATAATATTAGAATCAAAAAGATCCAAACAGTAATGAAGAAGAGTGTTGGAATAGTGTTATGTTGATGAAGTTGTAAGTGAAGACAACTTGTGATTATATACAAATGGACCACCTTTCTAATGGTTAATTGGTTTTATTTGGTTTATACCATTTTCAAGAAATTATGTTTTTATGTTGTTTACTTTTGTACATTGTTGTAGAGTAGATGTTTTTGGGAAGTTACTCTATATTTTCCTGTACTAATTTATAACATTCAATATTTTGTTTAATTTGATGAAGCTATTTTATAAATCAGTTCGCATGTGGAGGTTAACTCATTTACAACTAGTCCCAAACTAGAATAATGAAGGATTAGTGTTAGGTAGATAGTCTGCTAGAAACTTATCAATCTTTTATGAACATAAATTCTAAAAATAATTTACTGGAGCATAACTCTTTTAATGACGCATTATACTGGATTTTGGGTGAATGAAAAGAAAATGCACACACTCTAGGTATTATGCTTTTAAATTAGGAGTTTTACATTGGTGTCTAGATGTAGATAAAAATAAGTAAGGGTTTTCACACCTTAATAATAGGTGTGGGAAGTTAATTCAAAACACTAATAGTAGGTTGGTAATTTGGAAAATGGGAACATTGACTGGTAAGAGTATAAAATTAGTAGGTATAATAATAAGGAAAATTAAAATATTATGTTTGCAATAAGCTAAATGAGGGAGAAAAATCAAGGTTAATTAAGGATATTAGTTTTAAATGTGGTATATGGGAAAAGATAAATGTTGAAATAGAGTTGGAATAATAATTGATAAAAGCATAAAAGATGAAGTTGTTAAGGTAATGAGGATTGAAAATAAATTTTTAATGATTAAAATTTTGATAAGAAATGAGATAATTAATAGAATTAGTATATATTTCCTTACAAGTAGGTTTGGGAAGAGCTACTAAATAAAATTTTTGAGAAGATTCGGATAGTTTAGTTTATGGTTTACCTATTAGTAAAAAACTCTTTATTGGAGGGAATGTAGATGACCATTTAGGAGTGCAAAATAGAGGATATAAAAGAAACCATGGTAGATTTGGTTTTTGTAAAATGAAGAAAGAAATTCAATTTTAGATTTTAGTGTAACTTGTGACATTTTGGTAACAAGTACTTATTTTAGGAAAAGAGAGGAACATTTAATTACATTTAGAAGTGACTCAAATACTAGTAAAATAGTTCTTTTAATTAACCTATATGAGACTAAATCCACTTACAATATAAATCTTAATACATAACTCTAATACTTTCTTTCAAATTGGAGCATACAAATTGCACAAAATGCTCGACAATAATTTAACAACATAAAGAAAAAAGTACATGTAAAAAATAAAGCATGTAATTAAAAACATAGTGAATCAATTTGGGTTTATACCAAGTAGGTCCACAATGAAAGCTATTCATTTACTTAGATAACTAATAGAAAAATTTAAAGTTAAGAAAAAGGACCTTTGTATGGTTTTCATTTATTTAGAAAAAGTTTATGTTAAAGTACTTAGAAACCTATTATGATGAGCTTTAGAAAGAAAATGAATACTTATAAGATATATTGATATTTAAAATTATAGTAGGAGAAACTATGAAATTTTCAATAGACAGTTTTACACTTTTTAAGTCTATATGTATCTGTCATGGTTATGGATGAAATAACTAAGAAAATTCAAGAAGAAATACCTTGATGTATGTCATTTGTTGATGACATATTAGTCAATGAAAGTAATGGATTAGTTTTAAATTAAACTTATGGAGAAATATTTTAAAGTTCAAAGGATTTAGATCAAGTCAAAAATCAAATATATGTAATGTGAGTTCAATGATAATAGGAATAATAATGAAGGTACATAAATAAATGGTCTGAGCTTCATAAAAGTAAGACTTTTAAATACCTAAGATCTATAATAAGTAGAAATAGAGAAATTATAGTGGATGCTATTTATAGGATTAGAGTGGATGAAGTGAAGAAATATTTCTGGAGTGTTATGTGTTATGAGGATATCCTTAAAGTTAAAAGAAATTTTTTATAAAAACTGTCATTCATTTAGTTATACTTTATGGTTCATAATATTGAATTTAAGTATGATTATGTGCAAAAAAATAGTATTGCAGTCTCATCTATACTTTCTGATTCAGAATGTTGGATTCTAAAGTATTATTATGTGCAAAAAAATAGTGCTGTAGAGATGCAAATGTTTAAATGGATGAGTGATAATATTAGAAAGGATAACTTAAAAATGATTTTATTAGGAATAGAGTAAGAGTTGCACTAATTGATTATAGCATAAGAGAATATTGGTTTAAATGATTTGATTGTATCTTTAGAAGACCAAAAGATGTATCAATTATGAGAGGATAATTAATTAGTGTGGAAGAAATTAAAAGAAGTAGAAGAATGCTTAAAGTTACATGTTTATGATTTGTGAGAAAAGATTTAAATTATGGAATTTAATCGAAGATTGATCATAGATGGAGATATATGGAAGTAAAGGATTCATGTGGTCAATCTCACATAGTGAGATTATGGCATGGATTTTTATTATTGTTATTTTGTAAATTACAAGGTACCGTCAAAGATTTTATGTGTGCAGGGTTCTTTTACAATTTCCATGGAACTCCGATTGATTTTTAAAATTTCTGTTGCTGGAACTTCAGTTGTATTTTTTCTTCCATTTCAGTGTTTTTTAATTTATTACAACTGCAAAGGATTTTATCCAAAACACTGCAGATCACGAGTCTATCGTTACAGAGCATTAAAGGTCTATGAAAGTCAATTTGTTTGTGTATGTGGGGAGAGAGAACCCTTTCCTGTTCATATTTTGTAATGTCATTGTCAACTGTGATAATTTGAAAATTGAATTCATCCAAGATTGTTTTCATTAAAAACATGTTCCTATAGTGGAAAAAGGTGGCACGAAACCCTAGAAATCTAGGGATTCTGTAAAAACTATTTTAATCTAATTTCATTACATATATATAGGTTAAATGAGTTTAGATATGGATCCTTAAATGGATCCTGAAGTATCCAATAACCTAATAACCTAACAATCTAACACTCTCCCTTAAGCTGAGATATATACATATCACACATGCCTAGCTTACAACACAATCTTTTAAAAGGAGTAGCATTCAACCCTTTGGTAAGAATATCTGCCACTTGATCTTCAAACTTGATAAATGGTGTACATATGACTTTCTTTTGAACATTATCCCAAATGAAGTGACAGTCTACCTCTACATGTTTGGTTCTCTCATGAAACATGGGGTTGGATGCAATATGTATGGCAGCCTAATTATCACAGTACATTGACATTGGACTGGTATGATCAACTCGAAGTTTAAACAGTAACGCCTTAAGCCACACAAGCTCAGCTGATGTATTTGACATACTCCTGTATTCTGCTTCGACACTGGATTTTGTAATCACATTTTGTTTCTTGCTCCTTCAAGTAACAAGATTACCCCCAACGAAGGTCAACCAACCGGAAGTAGACTTCCTACTGTTTCTGTCTCCCGCATAGTTAGCATCAGAATAGCCTTCAATACCAACATGACTATGCTTTTTATACAGAAAGCCTTTTCCTGGAGTACGTTTAATATATGCCAGCAAGCGAAGGACTCCTCGCCAATGAACCTCCCTGGGAGAGTGTATGAACTAACTCAATAAGTTAACTGTGTAAGATATATCAGGTCTGGTGACAGTCAGGTAGATAAGTTTCCCAACAAGTCTCCTATATCTACCTGGATCATCAAATAAGGGGGATTCAGTGTCCCATAAAGAGTGAGTCTGTTCAATGGGAGTCTCCTCTGGTTTACAACTTTCACGCCCAGTCTCTTTGAGTAGATCTAAGGCATATTTCTTTTAGGACAGCGACATGGTCTTATCTGAATGCACCAATTCAATGCCTAGGAAGTAACGAGGAGTGCCCATATCTTTAGTGGCAAAGTGTCTGCGCAGAAAAAGCTTAGTGTCTTCAATGCCCTGGGTATCACTACCAGTCAATAACATATCATCCACATACACGGCAAGGATGATAACCCCATGAGTAGTGTGTTTAACAAAGATAGAGTGATCCACTCTACAACTGTGAAAATCATCACTCTACATAACTCTGCAGAAGGTCTCAAATCAGGCCTTGGGACTTTGCTTGAGATCATAAATGGCCTTGTGAAGATCACAGACACGTGTCTCCCCCTGAGCAACATATCCATAAGGTTGCTCCATATAAATCTGCTCATCAAGATCACCATACAAGAATGCATTCTTGACATCCAGCTGAACCAATGGCCAGGAAGAATTGACGACCAAAGAGAGAATAACACGA
Organism: Amphibolis antarctica; assembly: GCA_024699675.1. Classification (NCBI taxonomy): domain Eukaryota; kingdom Viridiplantae; phylum Streptophyta; class Magnoliopsida; order Alismatales; family Cymodoceaceae; genus Amphibolis; species Amphibolis antarctica. The sequence goes on from JAMKPZ010000108.1 coordinate 26,043, forward strand.
ATGGAGTCCAAGTGTGCCACTAGTGAGAAAGTCTCAGAATAGTCAACGCCGTACTCCTGAGTGAAGCCACGAGCAACTAAACGCGCCTTGTAGCGCTCAATAGAGCCATCAGGCCGGCGTTTGATGGTAAACACCCACCTGCAGGAAACCACATTCGCCCCAGGGGGATATGAAACAAGCTCCCATGTGCCACGAGAGAGAAGGGCACCCATCTCCTCATCCATGGCGGCCTTCCAATGAGGAACCTGAAAAGCTTCTTGATAATCCTTGGGTATAGACTCGTCAGAGATGGCTAGAGCAAAAGCACGAGAGTCAGAAGGAAGGCTAACATAGGATACAACATGAGATAAAGGATGTTGAATGCATGAGCGAGTTCCTTTACGTAAGGCAATAGGAAAGTCATTATCAGCAAGAAGAGAAGGTGGTACCGTAGGAGGAGAACCTGCAACCGGATCAGAGGCGGAGGACGAGTTCTCAATTGGAGGAGCATGTGTTCGTCGGTGGTAAACCTGCAAGGTATTAAACGTACTCCAGGAAAAGGCCTTCTGTATAAGAAGCATAGTCATGTTGGTATTGAAGGCTATTCTGATGCTAGCTATGTGGGAGACAGAAACAGTAGGAAGTCTACTTCCGGTTGGTTGACCTTCGTTGGGAGTAATCTTGTTAGGTATTAGACTGAGAGGAGTCCTCAACGGGATGTATGAAGGTAGTAGGCAATGGAATGTTAAGGGGTGAGAGTTCAGGTGTATCAGACGACAAGCTGGTGGAGAGTGGTGACTCATCAAAGAAGTAAGATTGAGACTCAAAAAAAGTAACATCCATGGAGGCATAATAGCGTTGGATTGGAGGATGATATAGCCGATACCCCTTTTGACGATGAGAATAACCAACAAAGGCACACTTGATGGCACGAGGAGATAGCTTGTTAAGACCAGGCGTGTGGTCGTGGATAAACACTACACAACCAAAAACTCTAGGAGGTATGGGAAAAAAATCGCGATTAGGGAACAGACGAGAAAGAGGAACAGCCCCTCCTAAAGGAGTTGAAGGCATACGATTGATCAAAAAAACGGAAGTAAGAACAGCATTAGACCAAAGATAATGGGGGATCTTCATGTGAGCTATAAGAGTGCGAGCAACATCTAAGATATGACGATGTTTGCGTTCAGCAACCCCATTTTGTTGAGAAGTATGAGGGTAGGTAGTCTGGTGAATAATTCCAGAAGAGGTACAAATAACTTGAAAATCCTGATTAAGGAACTCAAGAGTATTATCTGTGCGCAAGACTTTAGGTAAAATAGCAAATTGATTTTTTATTTTAGCCAAGAATTTTTTGAATACATCAAGAACATCTTTACGGGACTTTAATAGATAAGTCCACGAGACACGAGAGTAATCATCCACAAACACAACATAGTACTTGTGTCCTTCAACAGACGCGACACGACTAGGGCCCCAGATATCACAGTGAACAATATCAAAAATGCTAGTAGGAGATGCAAGATGAAGACGCTTAAAGGTTGCACGATGGTGCTTCCCAAGCTGACAAGACTCACATTGAAAAGAAGAAACAGAAATCCAAGGAAGGGCTTGACACAGCTTTTGATGTGAAGGGTGTCCAAGCCGATAATGCCATAGAAAGGAGGGATCAGAACTATCTATCCCAGCAACCAATCCTCTCGGAATACGATCCTGAACTAACACATAAACTCCAGAAGTTGAGGACTTACGCCCCAAACCAATCCTCTTTCCCGTCTGAAGGTCCTGAAAAACAACATGAAAAGGGAAAAAGGTCACAAAGCATTGTAGCTGAAAGGTGATGGCGCTAATGGATAACAGGTTAAAGGAAAAATTGGGCACATATAGGACGTCGTTTAACCGTATCTGCGAGGAGACTTGAATCTCCCCCTGTCCAGATATAGAACACGAGTGACCATCGGCAATAGTAATAGAGGTGTGATCAGGAAGAGCACAGTTTCTCAAACAGGGTAGAAGTACTTGAAACATGGGTAGTGGCGCCAGAGTCTATGACCCAAGAATCACCTGCAGAAGCAATCAAAGCCTCAGAAGATTGTATACCTGAATGACGAAGCGGGGCCTGTGCTATCATGGCAGTAGGAGTTTGTCCCTGTCCCTGAAGGAGACGAGCATAATCTTCCTCAGATAAAGTGACAGTTGTAGATCCTGAAGAACCTGTTTGTGGCTCGAAAGTGGCGGCACGAGCAAATTGAGGTTTTAAGTGTGGAAACTTTTCCCAGCACTTCTCACTCTTGTGACCTAATTTGCCACACCATTGGCATTTGGGTCGTGATCTATTCCCACGTCCACTACGACCACAGGAGGCAACCAAGGCGTATGAGTCAGCAACATGAGGTTCAGATAAGCCAGTAGCAACACGTAGAGCCTTGCCAAAGGCCTCATCTAGGCTCGGCATGTGCTCAGCACTAAGAATGGATCTGCGAATCTGAGACGCAACATCTGGGTTAAGAGCAGCAAGGAACACAACAACTGCAAGCTCTTCCCGGTAGTGCTGGAACACACGGATATCGGAGGTGGGAGGTTGATAAACATTGAGTTCGTTCATCAATCCTCGAAGGGTACTGAATAATTGTTGAACTGAACTGTCACCCTGTCTAATCTGAAGTAAACTCTCATAGACCGAAAAATTCTTCGATATGTTCTTATCATTACCATATATGTGGCGCACAGTATCCCATAGAACCTTTGTAGGTCTAAGCATGGATACTCCATTGGCAACAGAGTTATCCATACTTGAGACCATCCAAGTGATGATAGCGGCATCATCAGCCAGCTAGTCTCTGTATTGCGGATTTTTTATATCAGGAGGAGGCTGATACAAATGATGCTCTTGACGGAAAGTTATCACAACATTTTCAAAGTTTTGCGCCCAAAGTATGTAATTTGACCCATTTAATTTTTGTGAAATGCTAGGGAAACTCCTAACAAGGAGGTCACCACTCCTTGGGGTTGAGGAGCTGGCCATTGGTAGGTCTGCGGTGGACCAAGTAGACCAAGGATAATGAGGCCGAGTCTACGGTGGACCAAGTAGACTCGGGACAGCAAGATAAAAAAAAACGGACCTTTAAGACATCTGCCCTAAGGATGACCCACACCTATTTGACAGTGCAGCATCCATCCAGAAGGTAGATCAGATTTGCACAATACATAGCAGAATCCAGCCAGTTGCTTCCCCTCAGCACTGTTACCGAGCCCCCTTGAAGTGATTGGGATGTGCTCGTGCGTGGTCGCGCATAGGGACGCGTGCACAGGGACGCGTGCGTGGAATGCATGCGTGTGCAGGTTGCACACAAGGACGCGCACACAGGAACGCGTGCGTGCGCGTGTTGCGCACAGGGACGCGCACGTGGAACGCGCGCGTGCGCGGGTTGTGTGCGCCTGGAGGTGACGATCGGTAGATGATCGGCGGCAGACGAAAACCTTGCTCTGATACCAAGTGGAAAAAGGTGGCACGAAACCCTAGAAATCTAGGGATTTTGTAAAAACTATTTTAATCTAATTTCATTACATATATATAGGTTAAATGAGTTTAGATATGGATCTTTAAATGGATTCTGAAGTATCCAATAATCCAATAACCTAACAATCTAACACCTATTATTTGTTTTTTTTATGCAGATATTCTTTACAAACAAGCGTGATATTGCAAATGTGGTTCGTGTATTTGGATTTACCATAGTTTTGGGGCATTTTTATACTTAGTAAACTTGCCATAAAATTGAGAATTTCCTTTTGTCCTATTAAATATGAAAATTATTCTAGTAAGGAAAGAAACAATATTAGAAGTGACAGGAAACAAGTAATGTGTATAATTATTGATAGTACATATATTGCTGGAATTTTGTGTATCTTTAATTGTCCCTTTCTTTCCAGGTTCTGGCTGTGAAGAAAATCTACTCTTCTGTTTTTCCAAACCGGTCATCTGGAGATTTCATGGAGGTTGTCTCTTGTGTTTCACAATTCCGTCATCCAAATGTGACTGAGCTAGTGGGTTATTGTGCTGAGCATGGACAACACTTGCTGGTGTATGAATTTCACAGAGATGGCTCCTTGTATGATTTCCTGTATTTGTCAGATGAACACAACAAACCACTAACGTGGAATATTCGTGTCAAGATTGCATTAGCAACTGCACAAGCATTAGAGTAAGTAATTATATTTGCATGTAGTATTTGGTTGTTGAGTTTGGAGATACTTGCCATAAAGTTCTTATGAAGTTTATTCATAATGGCTATCTTGTGGTTATTAGTAAAATTTAAATGTTGTCAGCTTCACATTCTCTTTTGAGACTTCAAATTTCTAGTAGATGGTGAAGCATGACTAGTTTGAGAACTAGCATTGATGAGATTTGACATTAGAAAACTAACAAATTTCATAAGTCTGATAGTCAACCTGACATCATTATTCTTTAGCAAGGGCTTACATAATGGAATTAAGGTATTGTTTGTAGCTGGTTTGATTGACTTGATTCTTTACTTTGATGTCTACTAAGTGAGGGTTTGTGCATAATTATCAAATTAATTTTTTATCTACGGAATTTAATAATAGAACAGTCATGAACTCAAAAAAATTTTGTATTTGGGAATAGAACGATACCCTATTCATTTGCATCCTCAATGTTCAAATATAACATTGTAAGTTGAAATATTGTTTCAGATAATCACTTCTCCAATCGATATACTTTTCGTATGTTTGTATTTATTTGATCTTTTCAGGTACCTGCATGAAGTTTGTATTTATTTGATCTTTTCAGGTACCTGCATGAAGTTTGCTCACCGCCTATCATTCATAAGAATTTCAAGTCTACCAACATTTTATTGGATACAGAGCTTAATCCTCATATTTCGGAATGTGGATTGTCTAATCTAATCACTAAAGTGGAACATCAGGTAGTTTAAGTTCTACATTTTGCCATTTTGGTCTGTGTGAGGATAATAACTTTTGTTACAAATTTTATTTGTTTCAAATTTATGCTTTGTTTTTTTCATGAATTATCACTATTGAGGAAGTTAGGCTATTACCATGTGAAATGTGAACCTTATATAATCTTAATCTTGCGGATTAACACTTTGCTTTGAGTTGGGCATTCAATCTAATTACTTACATTGATGAATGATTTTCTGATAAGATGGCCTAATACAAATCATTTGCCTTCCAAGATTTATTTGGGAACTATGTGCTTGAAAAAACATGAAATAGAGAAAAATTATGACTTTATAGTCTTTTAGATCATTGCTCTAAATTTAGTCTTTGGTATCCATTCTCCAAAAACTAGAGAAACAGGGGCATTATAAGTAGTTGTTTCATTGTATTTTATTTCCTGGAAGTGGCATCCCCATAGGCTCAGCTTATATATTCCACAGATGCTATTAGAATCACTGAATATATGTCAAGAAATGAAAGTGTCATTCTCACGTTTGCAGGCCTTAGATCAATACGTTGAGTCCGGATATTGTGCGCCTGAGGTTGCAATGACTGGTCTATATACTCTTAAGAGTGATGTATTCAGCTTTGGAGTAGTCATGTTGGAACTTTTAACTGGAAGAATGCCGTTTGACAGGTATAATATGCAACTATTTTCAGTTCTATGTATCCCAAGAACATTTCCATGTTTTATTTCATATGAATATCCAAATATCTAACATTTATACAATTCAAATGTTGTTTCCTTAATGGCTGCATGATAAATTTGTTGTCTTGACAGCTCAAGAGTAAGACCAGAGCAATCCTTGGTTCGATGGGCATCACCTCAACTGCACGACATTGGTGCATTAGACAAGATGGTGGACCCAGCTCTCAGGGGTCTATATCCTGCAAAATCACTCTCTGGATTTGTTGATGTTATTGCTCAATGCATACAGGTATACCAAATAACATTACTCCATTGTTCAAAATCTTTTGACTCTTAGGTTTTGGAAATGGGCAGAAATTGATGCTGGATAAACTGTGACCGCTCGTATTGGGTTTATGTACCAATTGATTAGTGTATAAATGACGTTACCTCTTCTAGTATGTTTTTTTTAGTCGAAAAAATATTAGAACACATTATTAATAATTTTGCCTCTGTAAATGTGCATAAATGGCTGCTAAAGTTTTGAACAAATTTCTTTTGAAGATGCATCTCATTGGCCTTCTACATAGATTCCTACCGCTTTATCAACTAAATAATGCGTATTCTATTACCTTACCTTTTTTCCATTTACACAGCATAGTAGCTTTGCGTAGATCACCAGAAACCAGGTGCTATGCCATTATTTTCTTGCCTAACTGTATCAATGACCATGGTTTAAAATCTCAATGTGAATCAGACCGAGCCAGAATTCAGGCCACATATGTCAGATGTTGTTCAACAATTAGTACGCCTTGTGCAACGTGCCAACATAAACAAAAAATTGGGTTCCGGAAGTGGGTTTTCGGACTATGCTGATGACATGTATATGCAGGACATGCTCTGAAGTCTGAAGAACAACGTAAGTAGATATTCTTCCTAGCAATCACTTGCCTTGATTTGGTCCGTACAGCAATTTAGTTGCTATGGCATGGCAATGGGTGGAAGGTTTCGTCTACATTCATTTGGATGGTGTTGAAGGTCCAAAATCTCTAGTACCTTAATTGCTTATTATGTACGAAATTCCTTCAGCCTTTTCACTTCTCTTGTTGTTGTCGACATTATATCTTATGTATGTATGCATTCTTATTTTTTATTCAATTCCAATCTTGGTGTTGCGGAACATGAACAGATAAGAATTTCAAATTTCTACTTGCGATCTTGTAACGGTACTGTACCTGGAAAAAAGAAATCAAACATGCAACCATTTCCATTTGCTTTAGTTTCATGCCTTGTTTTTCTATCCTTGCACATCTCATAAAAGTGGATGGCAAGTTTTGCTGCCTCCTCCTGTGGTGTCGTGATGAATTTTCTTCTATCACCAAGGGAATATATAAATAAATGAAGCAAGAGGCATCTGATAGAGCCTGAATTTTCTTCTGTCAGGGTCGTTCGTGATTACTGCTATCTTGTCACCAGCTGCAGAAATCAACAGAATTCTGAATCTGGCCTTCTGTTCTCAATTTTGAAAATGTTAAGCGTTTTGAAAGCAAGCTGATAGGGCTTTGAGCATCAAACCAACTAGGCTGGTTTACATTTTAAATTGAATTATGCATGTTCTCGTGCTGTGTACCATCTGCTGTCGGGTTCTGATTTTTATTTCAGGTGGAGCACACGTTGTCGGTGGTTCTCTGCATGCATTGGACTGTTCATGGGTTCGGCTGTGCTTAAATAAGCACTTGACAACTTGTACCATGTTTGTAGGATTTTTTTTATTTTTTAAAATTGAACCTTGTTGTTATCATCATTATGTCAAGTAAGTGGATCGAACGAAAAAAGCAAGTGAAGATGACTACTTCTAATCTAATTTGCTTTTATTTTCAAATCGAACTCTTCGTTGGCAAGTCATGGTGATGAATCTTAAAAGGAACACTTGTATATGTTACTACCGTGTAAAGTAAAAGGGAATGAGAAAGGGCAGAGGTAGGGAGAGAGACCGAGATGAAAAGAAAGAACCTGTATTATTTGATTATTTGAAAATAAGAAGTTTCAATTTCTCGTAAATTTTCGTATATTATTATTATTATTATTATTATTATTGTATAAATTTTTATCTCATAATTTATTATGTAATTTTAATATTGTTTATAAAATTATCTTTATTTTTAATTTTTCATAATCACTGAGAGTTGATTTTGAAGTAAGTAAAATTAAAAATAAATGAAGTCTTAATTTTTTTATAATTATTATTTAAAAAAAAAATAAACTTAATGATAAATTTTAATAAAAAATCCTTAATTAGTCAAGCATTTTTTGTTTTTCGAAAAAAAGCAAGGGTACAGCTCTCGTGAGGTTCATTCAAACTTTACCACGAGAGACGATGACGATCTGAGCTCTCCGGAGAGGAGTGAATATCATCGATGGAGGCCGAGCACCATGCGAGGAGAGCGGGAGGAGGGGAAGAGATGCCACAAACCACTTCAACTTACCTGTTGGTCAGGGACGAGAAGGGCGGTCTCCTTGATCTTCTAGTGTCGTTGGTGTCGCGGGACAGAACCAGGGGGGCGTTCCTGGAGGGGAGCTCGGATGCGGTGTTGGCCAAGGCCGAGCGTAGATGGGTCATCCTGGTATCCGTCGTCATCCGAAAGATCATTTCTTTGTTCAGAAAGCCCATGGAGTTGGTGGGTGTGCTGCTGGAGTTCTTGCTCAACTTGCTGTCCCTCAACGGGGAGCTGCCTGGTTTGATTCTAAATCTGTTGGCAGGTCTGTCTGATGATGGCTCGTTTTTCTTTTCTTGTTCCGAGTCAATGGTTTCTTGCTTGGGTTTTTGATGGTTTGATGTTTTGCTTCCTTTACTTACGTGATGATGGTACATGTTTCCGTGAATTTGTTCAATGTGATTGTGGACGGACTCCTAGAATGTTACCAAATGGAAATGCACTAAGGATTGATTCTACATTACCTTACTGTTTTCATAAGCGAGATTTGTTCCAGACAATAGTCTAGTCATTGTTGATGGTGAGCAAATAGCATGAGTCACTCATTCGGCATAATTTTGTTTATTGATCATTCTGATGACAGGTAGAGTGGTCATCCCACAAAAAGGATCAGACACATTTATCAGCTTAATAGGTCATCTGGATGGGCGGTTGGACCTCTGCCAGACCGACTTAATGGATGCCATCAGCATGGAGATGGATTCTTTGGGCGCCGCTATCCCAATAGAAAGCAATGCTTTGATGGATCTCTGCGTAATGGCCTCCAAATTAGCTTATGAGAATGCTAATGTTGTCCGCAATGTTGTCGTTAATCACTGGAAGGCAAATTTCTCAGCCTTACACTTGCAAAATTAACTTAGACCAGCATTTGAATGCCATTTTCACTGGTTATGATTATGCAGTCATGATAATGATTTTATCTGCACTCTGCAGAATTATAAATTTATCAAATTTGAGTAAGTTGATATATCATATGGGTAGTTGGCATAATCATGCATGTTTTACATTGGTTGCAAGTTACAACTAATTCATTTTTCTTCTATGTTTTCTGCAAAACAAGAGCAGATGCATTTCGTGGAGTTCTACAATTGCTGGAATGGTGAGATAAAGCTTTTCAATCTTTTGTATGTTTTAATATTTATATCTTTAATGAAGTTGTGCTTGATAACTTGCCTTTGCAGATTTTGGATACGTTACCCACAGTTCACTCTTTTGATACCAACAATGAAGAAATATTTTATGATAATTGCACTAAGTGCTTTTCGTTTTAGGAGGATCAAGTAATTTATAATTTTTATACAACTATCTCATATTCCAGCTCTCATTGAGCCTTTGGATTTTTTTAATATCACCGAATTTAAGTAATATTATAAAACAAGCTTTAGATCATTTGACAAAAATGTACAGGAATATGAATATACTTGTGCTTGTCACAGACTTAATCTTAATGTATGATACTTGTATGATTGTTTTCCTCTTGCTCTTAAACACCAGGATATTCCTTTTCAAAAGAAACCGGGATATGCATCTCTTCTGAAACTAAAGTATGGTCCAGTTTGCTAAACGTATCAATGTTGACAATGTATTCGATTGAAATTCTTGTATTTTTGCATGATGGTGGCCTGTATCCTTTTATATGACTTGAACTGAACTTGATGACCCTTAACATCAAGACTCATTCTTAATATAACAACATTGTACTAATGTGTTAGGCATCAGTCATTGTGTTACTTCCAAAGTGAATTGACAAGAGAAAGGACACTATGGGAACATATGCATTCAACATTCAACATTATATGTTCTTATTCTTGATCTTTCTCTTTATAATATCACTATTTGTGTCCATTGTCAGAATATGAGAAGGAGAGATCAACCCAACTATTCATGCTATGTGACAAGCCCATAGATGCAAATATTGTCTTGATCAGCTTTCGTGGTACTGAACCTTTTGATGCGGATGACTGGATAACGGACTGGGATTACTCCTGGTATGAGTTCCCTGAGCTTGGAAGGGTGCACATGGGATTCCTCGAAGCTCTAGGTTTAGGCAATAGGAATGAACTCTCCTCTTTCATGCTCCATATCCAACGGGACCCTGAATTACTTGCAACCAAAAATAAGGACACTGCATACCATACTGTTAGAAATAAACTCCAGAGCTTGCTTGGTTTACACAAGCGTGCTAAATTTGTTGTTACTGGGCACAGCTTGGGAGGGGCCCTTGCCATACTCTTTCCTGCAGTGCTTTTGTATCACAAAGAAGAGGAGTTCATGAAAAGACTTCTGGGTATTTATACCTTTGGGCAGCCAAGGATTGGTGATCGGCGGCTGGAGAGATTCATGAATGCTCACGTTTGTCATCCAGTGAACAAATATTTCAGAGTGATTTACTGCAATGATATTGTGCCAAGACTTCCTTATGACAATAAAATCTTCCTGTACAAGCATTTTGGTGTCTGCCTCTATTTCAATAGCTTCTACAATGAGAAGGTGAGTATGTCATTCCGGTTAATTTATTTCTAGATTCTTGCGTTCATGTCAGGAAGTTAGTTTCCTTGCTGTTATCTATAATGTCTAAAACAAAGTTTTTTTGTCACATGTTCTGTATAATTTATAGCTGGGAGTGTCTCTTTACCTCTAAGGTCCCAAGGATAGGGAAAATTTGTGTACCAAAACTTCTAAATTTTGATATTCAATTTAAAAATATGGAAGTTCTTCAAAGACTTTAAAAACATGGTGGCATTTGTAACTACTACTTGGTAGTAATTTCTTTGGGAGACAGGACTACGGGCAACAACCAACTCTCTATGTGGTTGAATTAGCCAATATTTTGTGGATAATTATTCTCCACTGGTTCAAATCCTAGTGCCTATATCTATCAATTTTTTTTTAAAAAGACCATGGGTAACAAGAAAGTTCCTTTATAATAATGCAGGACATGAGAACCGTAACTTTTGCCATAATGCTGTAGTGTTAGTCAATAAGGTATCAACATACATGTAAAAATTCAAAAGGCATCAAGGCTATGTTCACTATGTTGTATCTCCATCAGTTTCGTTGTATTTCCTTCAGTTTTCATTTGTCTCCACAGAAGTGTAGCTTTTAGATTTCACCATCTTTACCTTATGGGAAATATTTTCCTTCAGGTATTCGTTTCTCATTCTTTTCTTAGATATGTAACCTAACACATTAGCTTTTTATTGTTGAACTGCAGTATTTCTTTGGTTCCACTTCAGAATCACGTTTGTTAGATCCATTCAAAACATGCAATCCATAGAGAATGTACTTCTGCCTCATTTTGGTTGAATCACTTCTGATGATATTTGTTGGATTATTATGCTTTTGCAAGATGACTTACAATTATTGGCTTCATGCATTAACAATTGTTGCACCTTTCTTTTTTCTGCTGAAATTACATAGGAATGCTAGCAATGCCCTCGTTTTAGTTTTTTTCGGAAATTGTTACTTTAAGACAATTTTACTGTATTTATAGAGTTTCAAACTTGAGGTCATAAATTTTAACGAAAGACCTCTTAACCATTAAGATATCACTTTAGTGTGTAATGCCCTTGTTTTTGTTGCCCTCGACAGGTTGTGGAAGAGGTAACAGACAGAAATTACTGTCAGAAAAGATACATTCTACAATGCTACATAAATGCCGCTTGGGAACTCATCAGAAGCTTCTTTATGGGATACACATATGGCCCGGAATACAAGGAGGGTTGGTTCTCAACTTTGCTGAGGATTGGGGGGCTGATGTTGCCTGGAATTTCTGCTCATAGCCCTAGAGACTACGTCAATTGTGTTAGACTCGGAAGGAAAGTAGTTCATATGACCTCCTTGTAATCACGGTTTCTTTAAGAGCTACTATGCGGACGGAGGATACAGAAATCTTAGTTACAAACATGATATGAGTTTCATTTTTTTTTTAAACTATGCACCTCAATCGATGTCATCGAATAGAAACACCAACACCATCCGTTAATAGGATTCTTTACACATTGCACTACCAAAATGAACTAGTTATTAGGCTTGTTTAAGTTTTATTGTTATTATTATTATTATTATTAGGTATGATTAAGTTAAGGGAGTTGTTATCATCGTAGGAGAATTTATCTCAAAAGATATTGAGAGATGAACTTTTTACTAATATGAGACTAAAGTTCATATCATTTTATCATACTTTCAAACTCATGACTTTGTTGGTAACCTATTCTGAACTTTAGACCTTCTTGGCTTTACCTTAAGTCACTTCTTTTAACAAAGGTAGATTTATCAGTTCGTATAACTTTGATATCATTTGTTATGATATTAGGACTCACTTCAAAAAATTGATCTAATAAAAGGAAAAGTCTATCATTTCAAGAATACATTAAGAAGTGAATCTTCTACGCATGTTAATAAAGTCCATATTAGAAGTTACGAAGAGACAATCTTCCAACAATACATGACATAATGGAATCATTTTAAACAACTAAGAGCACTCAACAATACATATCATGAGGATTATCTTTTTTACAATTTTCGTCATTTTTAAGATAATTATGGATATTAATATTGATTACAATGATTACATGTAACATATTAATTGCACTGAATGCCTAAAATGTATGCATATGATTTTAAACGTGCATCATATCTTACCGTTATCTTGAATTTCCAAGTCCACTTATATTTTCTTATTGTTTTCATAGAATTACTGTATTTACGTTGTTTTTTGAACATTACTAATAATTCTAATGTATTAGTGAAATTTCGAATTTGAGATATAAATTTTAATGAAATTTTTTTCAACTATTTAGATATCACTTTAATGGTCAATTATTATATTTACGTTGATATGCATATTTCCTGTCATTAGAATATCAGAAAAACGTGAACGTAAATGCGAATGTCTCCAGTAAAACTCATCAGGAAAATAACATATTAGATTTATTTTCGATATAACATTGTTATCTCATGAATCATATTCTTCATTGTGAATTGTACGATTAATATCATAAAAAGATATATTACAATTAAATTTGATATATCATTTTAAACACTCAACAAAAATTATTATAAGTGCCTACATGAAAAATAATTTCTTAAAATATTACATTGAAGCCCAATATGTACACTGAACTCTATTCTCAGGGAGACCTTTCTGCACCTGAGCTACATGACCATGGTAATCAAGATCATCGAAAACAACGATAGATGTACAAAGCAACAACCTTTTGGCCGACAACTTGAATTCTAAACATGTACTTAATCTACCATACCTCGAAATGAACATGTTACAACATCACAATATCAAAAAACCATAATGTTGTACAACTGAATGCATACATCTGAGAATTGAAGCCTTGAGAGTGCAGGATTGCTCAACTAGCTTCAGCTTTCGGGAGAGTTAAGGAAGATTTGGGTAATCTGGCTCCGCCGCACTGTATTGTTGTTAACTGTTACTGTATAAACAAGTGCCATTATTTGAGATTTTCAACTGAAACTAAATATTTGATGGAACATCTGATACTAAAAAAATATTCCTTAAAGAATGATAGGTGGAAAAGTTCATTCCACAGATAACAAGACTGAATACCATTATAGGGGAAAGATTTATGATGATAGTATTGAAAAAAACATTTTTATTTTTGCAGATTGATCTTTTCCTAGCTGTGTGAAGCACAATGTCAAGAAATGATAACGCACAAAAAGGGGCATGTTGTGTACTCAGTCCAACTAGGATATTCAACAACTTACGTGTTTTGAGGATCTGTATGCACAAAAAAGCCTGCTGCAACAATAAGATAACACAGGATAAGCATCAAACCTTTGAAATAGTTTGCATTACCATCCTGCAAGATCCAAAAAACAAAACAAGGTAAAAGAACTCTATCAAAAATCAATGGAGCCAAAAGCGTCATAGAAAAATTCATTATTTTAAAAATGAGATGCACCTGTAACATGAATGTCACAACAAGCACGGTTATGAATAGAGTAGCAGTTTCAAATAGTTGAAAATTCAAGTCCATTGGCTTCCCCATAATCCAACCAACGACCACACAGAAAGGAATCTGTAAAGCAAAGCAGGATGGAAAATTAGTTACGGACTAATACATATTTTCCTATCAACTTTCCACAGGAAATGAGTTGGAAAAAAATGGCATCATCACTCTATTGTACGCAGTATCCCATCAAGCAATGACATGGAAATTCACAAATAAAAATTAGGAAACTGTACAGGTCAAGAAGGAAATAAACCAAAAAGCACGTCTGAAGTTCGACAATGTGGTTTCCTCAATTAGACAAACACTCTGTTAGAGTTTATTAAATATAGGTTATTAGAAATATTTTTCTAATGAAAGATAAAATGAAGACGAGGATATCCACATATCCTAGAGTCATTGTGTACCTGTAAATGAGGGATTAATCCTACATATTGAAGTAATCTTATTATCCTTATTAGGCCAATTTTCTTGTGGCTGTCCACAGAATTTTCCTGAGTAGCAGAAAATTTTCGTTTTTTGCTATAAATCCATAGATGAACCTCACTTTAAATGTAAGGTTCAACCCCATTAAAAAAATACAAAGGTTATCAAATGTGAGTGGCATCCATAGGAAATTCCTGTAGACACCAACATATGTTTTTTTCTCTATTCTTATTTTTGATCAATACGATATCTAGAGCCAATGGTAGATCCGCAAACACTCCACTTGGGGCACACGCCCCAGCCCCAGCCCCAGCCCCACCTCAAATTTCAAAAACCACATGTTAGTATCGAAATTTATCCAATTAAATCACAAAGAACTAAAATAAGTGCCCCTTCATGCCTCACCCAATCAACAAACCTTCAAGTAGCATGAATTATTTGAGGCATTATAGAAAAACCAGGAAGATCACATCAAGGTCAAGTGAAGACAAATTTATATAAAATTTTGATTTGAGATTTTTAAGATATCGATTACAATAATAAAAACAATTCAAATCATAATAAATTTGTATGTATCCGACTGTGTAGAGGTTGACTACATGAATCATTTTCTTTTATGTATTTCTATCTATGGTTAAATTACAAAAGTTAGATCCTTTCTCATGTTTCCTATTTTAGTTTTAGGACTTCTTCTACTTCTTTTAGTTTTTTAATATTAATTAATTTTCCTCCCTTAACTAGTGCATTCTTCAACTTCGGATGTGATCAAACCACTTAAGTTGATTTTCTTTTATCTTTAATCAGTGTAACTCCTACTTTATTTCTAATAAAATCATTTATTAACTTATCCTTTATAATAATACTATTAGAATAGTCTCACATTGATAAATGTAAAGATTGAATTGGATCTAATATATGAATAAATATTTTACTTGTTGTCAATTAGTTTCGAAATAGAATTTTAATATAGTATTAGAGTCAATTCGTGTATATCAACCCATAGACATTTGTAGGTATAAAAATAAACTATAAGTGAAAGAGAGTGTTAAGAATAGTTCTGCATTGATACATTTAGGCATTTAACTAAGTTTAATATATGAATAACATTTCCATTTATTGCAAATTGGTTTTGAAAAGAAATTTCAACAATTACCATTCATCCATTTCATGTATATCAACAACACTAATTTTTTAAATGTAATCATACTTTACAGCTTAACAATCTAATTCATAAAATATAGCTCAATGTTTACTTCCAGTTAAGATATCGATTGATTTCGTAAAATGAATTCAATGTTTGTTTCAATGAGATGAATATAAAGTTACTTTTTGTGGTGTTTGTGTCAATCAGTTGGAAACACAAACAAATACTTCATGTTGCCAATTTTCCCTGTACATTAGTTGTATCATCTTTCTTTCAATGTGCGTTTTGTACTTTTAATGTTTTCATAGTTGTACTTGTTAACAAGATGACTACTACTATGGCTGGGAGAAAGCCCTTGAAGAGACTTTTCCTGGAACATCAATTGTCTCATCTTCCCTTCAACACATACGTTATTCCATGACTAAAAAAAAGGTACCACTGTCACAATCTTGTGTCCAAGTGGTCTGCAGATGTTACCAATTATAAATTCACTGCTAATTCTAGTGCTGCCACCTCTTCAAAAGAGTCATTATATGTATCACTTCCTATTTCTGTTAAGCAACTTAGTCCATTGGAGTCACCTCCTTCTTGATATCTCTGCAGATCTTTACCCTTTTCAGGTTTGTACTTGCCTTCTCAGGTTCAGTCAATAATTTCAACAAGATGCTCCAAACCTCAGATCTTGATCCCAATATTTCGGTATTTCCCTTCACTGAGATAATAATGGACCACTGCAGATCTGATTTCTAATTTTATTTCTTATAATCAATCATACCCTGCATTTTGTCACTTCACGTAATCCATTTCAACTGAGTCTATAATGAAAAATGATTTTCCTCATTGACAATTAGATATGGATATGTGTGTGAGGCAATGGAAAACCAAAGAAGGAAGAGTTCAGATCGTTAGTGACACTTCCTATGCTAAATGTCAAAAAAAAGATGTACAAGTCACACTAACTTCCGTATAAGCTGCCTAGTTGTTGGTTACTTGCTACATATCCTGCATGGCAACCTTTCCTTCCATTTCCGTATCACTATCTTGAGACCCACTAGAATATTCAAGAATCATGTAAATCACATGAATATTGAGCACAGTTTTTTAGAAGCAACCCATACTTCATAGTCACTACGCAACTTCAACCTCATTCTAAAACATAACAAAATTTACTGCACTTGGAATTTCTTCATATTTTATTTAATGATGTCTCAAGTATAGATTGCAATACAAAAACAAGAGTGTTTTCAATTAAATAAGGTAAATGATCCTTTGAACTTTCAGTCAATATTTGATCCCTATGGCGGTTATAGTTTGACTATGCTATTGTATATCAAATGACTGAAAAGCATAGTGTATCCAGACTAAAGATGTGGATTTTACGTGAGCAACCTTGAATTAGAACTTAAAAAAATCAAGTAATCCTTAGGTTTCATCAAGCCAACAACGTAATTTAACAACAAAAAGCATGAACTCATCATTGACAACAATCTAAACGAAAATTCTTTTTCATGTCAATATTCACAAAAATAATGGATCTGGAATGGCATAACCCTCCAAAATTGCAAAAGACAAGCCCTAAATGATGATTGTTAGAAAAAACAGTTTACCACAAACATTGATATCTGTGTTGATGACCCAATTGCAACTCCCAAAGTGATGTCCTGTACAGTTCATCAGACAAATTAATACCACAAACGTCAGGGAAAAGTTTCATTGTGTAAATCAGAGCACTGACAAGTTTATCCTTCATGGCAAACATGATTGCGCTGGCATGTTCAGCAGCATTTCCAACAATAGGTAACAGAACAACACTGAGAAATGCCACAGGAATGTTCATAGATTCAGAAGCTCCCTGTAAAGAAAATACAAAATCAAGCTGGTCATAAGTTGAAAACTAAAACAAAAAAGTAATTTGTAGCATGGTTTAACACCAAAGCCCTACATTGCAAACTTCTTGTAAATAATATGTGCTTTTTGTGCTGGTAAGACAAATGAACAGTTGAAAATTAGGGTAAAAGACTCATGTTCTTCATTAGTACATCTACATACATATATATAGGATTGACCCATATATGGATCCTTGGATGAATCCTACCAAATATCCAATAACTCATATTCTACACTCCCCCTCAAGCTGGACTATATATATTTATCAGTCCTAGCTTATTACAAAGATCATCAAATACCCCATGACCCAATCCCTTAGTAAGAATATCAACAAGTTCTTCGGAGGACAGAGTATAGGGAGTACAAATAATTCCTCTGACCACTCTGTCTTCATAAAAAGGACTGCTAGTGGCTATGTTCTTCTAGCCATTTATGCGGATGACATTCTCCTTACTGGGAATGATGTAGACGGGATATTGGCAACTAAGACACATCTCCAATCTGTTTTTGGATATTGACTGACTCTACTCCCTCCAGTGGGTATCCACCACCAGTTCAGACAACTACATCTCTTCCTGATCGGGCCCCTGGAGTTACAATTTCGCAAGCTGACTATGAACACTTTAAGCAGTTACAGGCAGCTAATCCTACATCTGCTATAGTAGCGGTGGCTATAATGAGAGGCTAATAATGTCGGAGGCCATGATGGGTCAAATCATAGTCAATCGTGACTTGGCCCATCCTGGCCTTCAACATAATCAACCCTCACCATTTCAAATATGACCAACACAACTTCCTATGAAAATCTTGGAAAAAACAAGTGTGAAGAACATAAATATGAGCAGTGATTAACACAACTTACTAGGTTGAGCAAGCTATTTTTCAACTTCAAAACATGATGGTGGAATTATATTGATTTCATTTGATACTATGTGGTATGTGATTGCAGTATCCTCCACTTTCAAATGGAAGGCTTGGATAAATTTTGAAATGCTTTCTACCCTAATCTACATGATTCATTTTTTTGACCCCACAGTGCAACTTTTCAAGTTTCAAGCAGAAAGGCTCATTGTCTGATGCCATCTTGGTTGGCATTGGGAGAAATCATTTTTTTATCATACAGATAAGTCAGCAATTACTAGAAAAGGGGGTTCAAGTTAATCATTTTTGGTGCAGATTCCACAATCCATTTGCTTTAGCAAAATTTCTGTTAACTATTATTTGTATTTGTCTTTTCAAATTGTAATAGAACATGCTTAAGCTATCAATCACCAGTTTTGATGAAATTTTGATGATGAACAACATCAAGCTGCCTCCACTTTAACTTTATATTTCCATACTTAGATATGATTACATGCTTGTTAACAGTGAATGAAGATTTGGATTTGTATGGTTTAATAGAGAAAAATCATTAGCAATAAATAGAAGAGAGGATTCTAGTTGCCAAACCCCCACAGTGAGTTAAGGCATGATGGGTGTTGTGGTTAAATGTTTATATATGACAAGATATAGAAGCTAACTGATAAACAAGTACTTAAACTTGAAAGAATAAAGTACAGACAAATTGCAACCTTTATGGCATAAACAACGTATCCTGAAACCAAAGAAATACAGAGGGTCAAAACTGCAAGCCAAATCATAGCTTCCCATTGAGATATGAGTACATCTTCCTCTTCATCAGATTTATTTGAATCATCTTCCACTTCCTGTGCATCATAAATGGATAAGCCATATAATTGACAGGAATGAATTATATATCAAATATTTTTATTTGTTGGAAAATATAACGTTGAAATCTATCTCAACTTAAATATATATAAAAGTTGAAGGAGATAAGTCAATGAGCTAAAAGGTAACATATAAGATAAAATTTATAAGAGATATTGCACATGTCATGATTTTCGCACAATTCATTGTGTACTAACTTGCTAATATAAAATGCAACTCAAGTAAGTTGATGAGGTGCAGAACTTTAATGATTCTAGTCATACATGAACATGTCCATGAAAATAAACTAAGAATGTGCTGAGTTAAAAGTTTGATAGCAACTTTTCTATTATGTTCATACTTAATACAAATCCAAAAAGTATTATATTAATCTTGAACGATCCCATATATTAAGAGAGCATCAGCACAACTACCAAACTTTGTTTTCACCTTGAAATGGTGAAACTCAAGCTTACTCATAACTGCCAACCATTAATCAACATTAATAGCAATTCATGTTGTGAGGTCAGCCACATGAATTCTTTTTTTTATATATTTCTATTTACAGTTAAATATTTCATTCAATTGCATAAATTTAAATTTCTTCTCACAATTCTTAATCAAGTAACTTTAGGTCTTTCTTTACTTCTTTTAATTTCTTCTATACTAATTAATTCCCCTATTTTAATGGGTCCATCATTTGGACTCCAAAGAATATGAACAAATCATCTAAATCAATTTTATTTTATCTTATTTTCAATTGGTGCAATTCCAACTCTATTATTCTTAATAAAATCTTTTTTTAAATTTATTTCTTATTGTATTACTATTTATCCATTTAGGCATTACCATCTCTGAAACACTAACTTTCGTACATAATCACATTTTACAACTTCAACATTTTGAATCATAAAGTATAACTAAGTGAACAATAATTTTATAGGATTTTTCTTTTAATTTTAAGGATATCCTTCTATCACATAATACCTCAAAAACATTTTCAACTCCATTTATTCTACTTTAATCCTATGAATAACATCTTCTATAATTTTTTCATTACAACTTATTCTAGATCGTAAGTATTTAAGGGTTGTACTCATGAATTGACCAACCACTAATCAATGAACATGTAAAAAAATATGGTTTTTTTATGCAACTTCTTCATTCATTAATACTTAGGGTGAAAAAATGGAATTAAACTAAAATTCAAGCCCAAGGCAACAGAGATGAACTAAATACAGAACTCAAGGAAAAATTGGAACGGAGAACCACCAATTCTTGAGAGGTGATAAAAACTCTAATCTCAATCATTAGATATACTCCAATAGAGAAATTATGATAATGCATAAATGAAAGGTTTTTGCATTGGCAAAACAATCTCAAGTACCGAACCCTGATTAGATGAGATTTATAATCAACCAAAACTTGGAATCTAATTACTATTGGTACATCTAGAAAACAATCTCCAATATTCAAAGAATTAATTCGACAGTACTTAAGTCCAATTTAAAATGCCATCTTTGACTACTGCAGTTTATTCCAATGGAGTTTGACCACTTGAACAAAACTAAATAACTGACCTCATCAATTGGATTATACAAGTTGCGGTGGCTTCTTAGTTGGAAAAAGAGGTAGCTTACATAAGCCACTAACATAATGCAGCTACTAAACCTTGAAAGAGCCAATTCAGATTTTCCATAGTGCAACTCTGAACGTGTGGAATGTAGTACAGCTGGAAACATTAACCCCATGACAGCCATCAACAGCAATCCTGAGTTCACCACAGCAGTTGCCTGTTGTAAATGCATTGTCACTTAACAATAGTACTTACAAACTGAAATACCAAATGCATCATTGCAAATAAGGTACATCCCCTTTTGAAACAATTACCCTCGTGAAGACCTGAACTTTTTCATGATGTGCAAGTCCCCCAGAGAAAAAAGCACATCCAAGAACTAAAAGCATATTTGATAAGATTGACCCAAGTAAAGATTGTTGAACAACACGAATCATTCCATGTTTCAATGCATAGATTGATATTATCATTTCTGTGGCATTCCCAAATGTGGCATTCAGAAGTCCACCCACTGCAAAGTAAAGAAATCCAAACAGCTGAGTTGGATTACAAACAAAAACAATTACATGTCACATCAATATAACCATGTGTAAACAACACCTGTAGGACCAGTGTAAAATGCAAGTTGCCTGCAAATAACAGAAAGCAGCAGGTTAATCTGCATTTTGTTATATTAATATGTCCAAGAGAGAACCACAAATAATGAAAAGAATACCAACATCCATAATGAAACTTACTCAGTTGCAAAACCTAATCGCTCGGCTAATGGAGTGATGCCCATCAAGCTGAATAAAAATATCCAGCCCTTTAAGAGACAAAAATATATTAGCATTTACTTTGTCAAGCAACACATAAATCTTAAAAAAACTGAGACAATCCATCCATGTTCAGTGCTTTCATACCACCTGCTAACAATCATTTGTTATAGTGATGAAAAGAACACGTCAAAATTAACTATGATTAGGAAAATGATCAAACTACAGGTCAATGGGACAATTATTAAAGCATATAGACAAGTTAAACAGGAAAAACTGGTTGCAGATGTGAAACCCCTGATACTGAATTCATAAATACGGAAAAGGCCTGAGCAAAACAAATTGAAAGTGAAAACATCTTCTATGATTCTGGGATCTATGCAATCAAAAAATTTAACTAGAAAAATTTTAAGCAATTAGTTTCCCTTACATGCTTGAAATTGCAGTAGTGAAGTACAATAGCCAAAGGTCCAAACGGCAGCAAGATGTTTATCTTTGCTTTGAATATGACAACTTCTATGTTTCTTAGAAATCTATTGCGTGATTTCACAGGTTTATTGGACTGAGAGGATATATGAAATCCATTCATTTTCCTGGAATTTAGTGATGAACTGCTGAGGGTCTCATCCTCAAGCTCATGAACTGCAGCATCTTCAGATGATTCCATCTGCATGCTAAACAATAAAAACAAGTGATGCCATATGGCAAAAAAGGTTAAGTAGGAGAAATATGGCAGAAACAAATGTTCTTTCAGGCAATTAAAAAAACATAATGGATTTCATGAAGATATTAGTTGGAATATTTGAATACTGACTGACCATTTAGCTCGTACAACATGGTAATGAAAATAACAATATACAATGATACCCTACATTAGTCAGGTAATGCTTAGAAAAGCAAAGGCATTTGGTGTATAACTCCTCAAACATATGGTATAACAACCTTAAAATAAGCATTTTATACCCAAATGGTGCGTCAAGGATGATCATGTTCCATTGATATTGATGAGCTTGTGGCTTATGCAAACCATGCTTTACTTTGCCATATCAACATTTGAGACGTGGATAACCAGATAATAGTGTAAAAACCATGTAACGGCATAGGCTTGGCAGCCACATTTAGAATTCTAAGTTTTCTTGATCATGGTCTAAGGCTAGATATTAGTTGGACATTTCCATTGTGGAGAGTTTGAGAGAGGATGATTACAACAGGGCCACTTCACATGCATATTGGATAAATAAAAAATCAATAAAAAAATAACCTAGCAAATCATCCTGAAATTAAAAGAAAATGATTTTTCATTTTTTTGCTCTATTTTTTAAATTTTTCGGATATCTCTGATATGACTTTTTGTTAATAATTCTATTTTATTTTTTATTTTTCTAAAAACTTACTGATACTATTTTTATGTTGTTTTAATGTCTACAATATCATGGACTCATTTTAACAAAATACATCAAGATGCATCTAATGCTATTCCTGATTAAATCATCAAAATCAGCTTCACACTACTTAGAGAAAAAGACGTGTAATACTAGCAATGGTCTACTTTTTAATGTATTAGATTTTAAATACTCATTACAAATTATTATTAAAGTGATGGATATGGTGAAGCAGTGATAATGTGGTGAAGTTGATAGGATTGTAGATGTTGTAGGGGTATGATAATGGAGGTTGAAAGGAGAGTAAAAAATGGATGTAGAGAGAGAAATAGGAGAGAGAGACTAGAGTGAGTGAGAGAAAGAGAGTGAAAGGGAGAGAAGGAGACTATGTGGTGGTGTTGGGTTACATTTAGTTGTTTTTTTTTCATTTTAGCAATATTTGATAGTTTTTTGTTTTGGTAAAATTGTGATAAAATATACAATATTTTCTGAAATAACATAAAAACTTGATGAGGAAATCTTGTTTCTTTTGTTATAATGTCAGAGACGTCATATGTTACAAATGTATATAGATTGTTGGATATCTATTTATTGGATAGTCATATTTAACGTGCAATCTCATAAGTGATTTTTTTTTTCTTTCTCAAAACACTGTCAAAACCTTTAGGTTTAGATCCTCAAAACTAAGCAACATAAAAGGAGGAGGACAGCAAACATATCTATAATCAAGGATGGATATCAAACAATTGAGGTAGAAGCTTCCACAGTGCTTACAATAGGCCACCCTACTCTATAGAGTGAAAGCTGCCACAATGCTTACAATGGGGTCACCTTCGCCAATAGTGCGACCACCATGACCACTACTATGGACTAACCTCCCTTGGATATTGTAACAGTATTATGGGTGTTGGGTCATAACTTGGGCCGATCCAGTTTATATTTGAAGTCTAATCCAATAGAAAGAGGTATTAGAGGAAGTGTTAGGGTTAGGGGAGGGGGATTTAGTTGCTTCTTTTTGTTGTTTGTGTTCTTGTAGAGACTATCAATCCTCAAAGTATGGCAAACTATCTTCCTTTCTATTGCAATACAAATTTTCTTGTTACAGATCTCAATCTACCCATTGCACTATGAATGGATAAGCTCTCATCAAACTTCTAGTTTTGTGTTTTGTGATCATTTTGCCCACTCCATTCATAGTTTTAGCCTTTCAATTTATTTTTGAGTCTATACAAATGAACTACTAGGAAACTCTATTTATTCTACATTGGAAGACAACCATAAATAAAAAATGAAAGAATCAATGTCCCATGGTACTTGATGATTGGTAACTTGCCCTACAAGAACCAACAATAGGTACTTACTATCAAACAAATGTCAAATGAGTCTACTGATAGATGCAAGGCTCGTTTGGTTGTTTGTAGCTACATGCAAACATGATATTAATTACATTGAAACCTTCTCAACAATAACTTGTCTAATTTCCATATAAGTCTTTTTGTTCATTCCAACTAGTGATGAAAATTCCACTTGCATGATGTCAAAAACACTATCGTTTATGATGATTTGACTCAGTAGGTACTTATGGAGCAACATTGTGGGCATATTGCTCAAGGAGAGATTCTTGTTTATTTACTCAAAAAGGTGATCTATGGTCTCAAGTAAATTTCACAGGCATGATTTGAAAAATCAGCAAAGCGGTTTAGATGGTAGATTCCCAAGAGTGTTGTAGATCATTCAATATTTTTATGAAAGGACCACCAACAGATGTGTTATTTTGGTCATATATGTTAATAATAGATACTGATTCTACAATGTTTAGTGGAATCAAGGAATATATTAGGACATATTTTGTAACCAAATATATGAGAAAGTTCATGCACTTCCCAGATAAGTTTGCCTATGCTATAGAGAGGATAGTGTTATTTCAAAGGAAATATGCACTAAACCTACTTCAAGAAATGGGATTCCTAGGTTATAAACCTAAAAACACTCCCATATAACAATGCGTGCCATTCTAGGCAATTCATTAGAGATTCATAGTAATATTGGTCAAAAAAAATGTTTGATTGGGACCAGCTATGAAGAGATGAATTTCCATAAGCAAAGGTATATGGATGAGTGGTAATACCACAAGGAATAAGTTAAAAAATGATTTTATTAGGAATAGAGTAAGATTTACTCCTATTGAAAATAAGAAAAAGGAAAATCAATTGGGTTTAACTTTATTCTTTTCCAAGGACTTAGGAATTTTGATCCTCTCTGTGATAAGCTAAGAATGATAAATATATATAATCCAGTTTAAGAGAGGGTATTAGACATGTTATATGCATGGAACTAAGCACTAACATATATTGGCAAAATTTTCTTGTCACATGTCAATTTTTCAACGTACAGATGTTTGATATGAAATCAAAGTTGAATTCCTTAGTTACATGTTAAATGGATTATACATTAGAGATGCATATGGGTTCTTGGATATCTATTTACTAAATACTCTTAATTAACAGTATAAATATGTTAGCAATAACATAATTTTTTTCTTCCCTTACAATACACTCAACTTGTTTTGAAAGCAAAAGCAATGTACAACCACTCGCATCCAGAGTACAATCCTTACAAACCAATTTGGACTTATACAAGGAAAACTACAATGGAAGCTACATGTACTTAAAGCAACTAATTACAAAGTTTAAATTGAAGAAAACAGGCCTCCATATGGTGTATATTGATTTATGAAAAAACTTATGATATGATACCTATACTCCTATTGTGGTGGGTATTACGAAAGAAAATGAATTTTAATTGGTTATATTGATATTATCAAAGATATATATGACAAACTAGTAACTAAGGTTAAAACTATAAAAGAAGAAACAAAATAATCTCCAATACATATATATTTACACCAAATATAAACTCCAAGTCCTTTATTATGGATAAAATAACCAAGGAAATACTTTGGTGAATTTTTTTGACCATGATATAGTCTTAATTGATAAAAGTAAGCTAACAATTACTTCAAAATCAAAATTATAGAGGACTACTTTAGAATCCAAAAGAATTAAACTAAAACTAAGACTGAATAAATGAAGTGTTTGTTTAGAAATGACAAGAACAATGATGAAAGCATAAAATCTCTCTCATAACTACTGTTTGGTTATAACTCAAAAGGGCTAAACAAACTGAGGGCAGTATCGGCTGGTTTTTGTCAACAATTAACTACCGTTTTGTCAGGCTATCTGCTAGATAAACGAAAAGAAAAGACGTCTTCAAATGATGAAAGATCAGGCAACATCAAATCATCTAACCAATCTCATCAGTCTATTGTTCATACATGATGTCAACATCACTTCTCATACGTCGAATGAGAGAGAGAGAGAAAGAGGGAGATTGGGACCCGTCCCTTTAAAGATTAAAATTAACCTTATGCTCTAATGACACAAATACAACAGCGTGATCTGTTCGTGAAGTTGAGGCAGAAGATGGAATTACACATGAGACGGTCAGCATAGGTGAAAGTGACCAACCACAAAGCCCGTACTCGAGAACAGAGTGCCAAAGGATTCTCGATGGTCAAGCCATCGATGCCGGAACAAAGCGAAGCACACAGAGAGGCAACAGACGCCCAAAGGACCAACCAATGCAGATTCCACCGTAACTTGGAAAAACAATATCATTTACCAACAAAATCTTGATGTAAGAACTGCGATAAAGACGATAAAATCCCGATCTCCATGAGAAAACTACAGCAACGGAATACCTGTACTTTTGCAGTCTCCTCTTCTAGGGCACTGGAGCCAGGCCAGCACTTTGCCAGCTTCTCCTCACCTGTTTCTTTCCTACCAGCAGCTCAAAAGGTAGCTCTCGGCACGCCAACGACGAGGGAAGATTGTTTGTTGTTTTCAACACTAACAATCCTTTTACATGGAAAAAGCAATTGCAATTGGTGGTAGTGCTTCTACCCTCTTACATCTTTGTGAACGAGGATCCATAGCGACAAAAAGACTTGCTCCAGGTGCAGAAAATTTGCAGCAGAAGACGAAGAATTTTGGGGTGGAGACCAACCTGCTTGGCTGCTCCGCTTCCCCTCTCCTGAAAATTTTGGTGGTGAGATATTGCGTGATGTTATTTTTCGGAAAATTTTATTGTTATTATCGTGGTTGAGGCCTTGAGGGTTGACATTTGTGTGGTCATGCTGTTGTTTTTAGAAAAAAAAAAGACGAATTAGCTGAAGCAACCCAAGTCCCAGTTCAAAAGATTCGAAAATGGGATGGCGGGTTTACATGTGAGCGGACGAATTTGGATTTAGTACTATTTGTTTTAATTGTATTTATTTTTTATTTTTATTTTTTATTATATATTTTAACTATATATATATATAGTAATATTTATCAAATATTTTTAATATTTTATATTAAAAATATAGTATTAAAAGTTTACATCATAAATCATATAATTTCTTGAAAAACGTAAAACTCTTGTCTCATTTAATTCTATCTCTTAAAACACAATCTTGATAAAAACAGGTATTTTAACTTTAAAAGTTTGAATTTTGAAATAAGTCTCTATATGTAATTATTATTGTACTTTTTTTTTACACAAATTTTTATTACACAATTTACTATATAACTCTAATACTATTTATTTAATTAATCTTAACTTTAATAAAATTAATTTTACACAAACGTATTCTAAAAATTCAGAATGCTTCGACATATTACATGAAGTTTTTAATTGAAAAGTCTATGGTATTGATAAGGATTGCCTCTCTTTTTTATTCGAAAAACCTACAGGTTCATCAAGTTTTGGGTAGTTTTTATGGTGTTGGAAAGAAACATGTCAATCTGGAAAAGTTCAGATTAGAATGTTCGTCTTCAACCAATACAGATTCCCAAATTCAATGAACATGTACAGGTTATAGAGAGGCTCTGGAATTCGTATGCATAATTCCTTTTCATTGACATCGTGTACGATTTGATTGCATGATCTAGATAACTAGATTACAGATATGACGCTATAATAATCTCGCAATCGTACGACCAACCATTCAAATCAAACACAACTCCGTGGCAGCGTAATCTGGTGCTAGAAACAATAATGTGTTTCTTCTGCGTCGCTACAACGACGTCATCAACGGTTGAAACATTTATCCCCGCCCGTCGTTACGACGCAAAGTAAAGATTGTACGCTTTTTTAGCTATAAAAAGGTCGTATAATGGAAGATTTAGTTTTGAAAAGGACGAAAAATAATAAATTAAATTTACTGTCATTTTTCATAATTAAGAAAAGATACAAACTCCCATTAAGAATTATCGGAAAAGGGAAGAAGCATAGGCAATTTCCAGCATCAATGGTGGCGGGTTGAGATTTTATGGATGACAGAACTCTTTGAAATCACACAATCTGTAATTCTGATGGATGTGTTTTTCAGGGAATTAAATGATCGACAATAACAACAAAGACGGAAGTTGAAATCACTGAAAAAGCAACATCGTAGACGACGACAACACAAGCCCGCAACAGGTTAATTCCGCAAAAAGTCATTCCGCAGAGCCCGACGAAAGAATCCTTCTTATCCGAGGGGGCGTATTTATTAGCCGAAAGAAGACGAGAGAAAGGAAGCGGGAAGCTTCGTGGAAAGCGGCGGTGTCTTTTTGTCGGCAGCAAGTCCGGCCCCCGTTATCGTGTACTGGTTCGTACCGTGGCCACATGCTATGTGGTTGTTGAACGGTGGTGCGACTTTAAATGACGTGCAACGATCTTATCATCTTAAATAAATATATTTAATGTCAAATTTCAAGAAAAATCATTTACATTGTAAATACCACAAGAGCGCCCATGAATTCAAAATCGATTGCATGAAAGCATTGTGCAGATTATAAATCGTAAACAATACCTCAAATGATGAATGCTAAACAATACCTCAAAATCATGGTGACGCCAACAACTGGTAAAATATGTATAATCTTACTTGTGTACAGTCTGAACATTTTATGATCTAAACTAAACACAATCTTAAGTATGCGTTTAGGATGAATGGATTGTAACGCCCTAAGATTCTGGATCTGCCCCTGTACAAGTAAGGCGATATTGTCATACTTGCTTGGGTCACATCTGGCGGAGAAATTGGGTGGATGAAGCTACTGACAACGAAAATGTTTGACTTATTGTCTCGTTGATGTGTTTCTAAATTACTTTCAGTTTCTTTTATTTCTTGCTTGTTTCTTTCTTTGGAATGTGATGCCCGTTTACCCACCAGCCTTACGTGACTAGGAAACATTTGGCAGTATGTTATACCATGGCCGACTGGCCGAGGTAGTATTTAACTCTAAAGTCTGCTAACTCTGCTTGGGAAACATCATATTATACAGAAATTAAATCATAACTTACTAGGACCAGCCCTACAAGTAGAAGTGCTCCTTTTTAGCATTCTACCAGCCAATAAACCTCAACAGATCTGAAATCAAAGCAGAACTATCGTAAAATAATTCATGTAATTGATCAAGGAGCACCATCTAGATTTCTTTAATGAATACGAGAGAGAAATTTCCTAATTTTACCTGGACAATTTTCTAATTTCCACAACAAAGAATACGATGAAAAAAAGGATCAAAGAGATCACTGCAAAAGGGGCGTCAACTGTGTGCTAAACAAATCAGCAAGAGCTTCTCGGATATCCTTCTGGACAAAGCAGGCAAAAAGGTAATTAATTAATACTGTCCAACTGGCAATCCAATTAATTTCACTTCATTCTGTTATTAAGAAAAAAAATCACAATTACAAAAACCACAACGGTTTTGAAAAAAAAACTGAATCCATTTGACTTCTTCTCAGGGCTCAAACCAATTACTAAATATGAAAGTCACTTGACGAGTAATAAACTGAGAAAGCAACAAGTGCCCAATAATGTCACAACAGGGACACGAATGTGCCGTCAGACTAAAAGGAGTTCTAATCAATTCTAGATAATACTGCAAATGAGTTATACACAAGGTCATCTGCATGCCACTAGATTAAGAGTTGGTAAAGATACCCATCCCTATTCTGATTTTAAATGCAAAGATTTTATATCATAAAGAGAATAGCAAAAACAAGCAGTGGCTGACTAAGCAATCTTAACAGCTAGGCACTTTACGGCAGGGTATTTTGCAAAAGAGTGTGTCTAAAGGAGAAAAGATGTTACCTGATCGCAGCATATAAGTTTTATGATTATCGATAAAATACTGAAAGAAGTTTTCTGTATATCTGTTTATTCACATGAAAAAGAGTGCTTAAAGGAGAAATGATTTTACCCGCTCACAGGATATAAGTTTTATGATTATCGGATAAAATTCTGAAAGATGCTTTTTGAATATCTGTTTATTCATTTGGCACATTCCTTTGAGAACCTGTAAAATGTAGAAAAGAAAAATGAATACCAACTTCTGTTGTGACACAGGACAACTTATGAAAAAAGGACACATAACAAGCCAGAAATTGCCACAATTGAATATCAGAAATGGAAGCCAGAGTGACCAATAAGCAGATGTATAATGCCTGAAAACTGATTGTTTTGCATGTATAGGCCATGCCAAAAAAAGAATCAAGAGTCTGAATTTAAAAATGGAAGTCAAAGTAACCATGAGAATTACAAACCCTTGAAATCTTAATAATTGTAGAATCATATTCTGTACTTCTATAAATACGGCATGTTAAAATTTCAAGTGGAAAAAGACATGCTCCTTGAGATATATGTACAATCAATGTTGTAAAAAATGGAAAACGTGCATTGCACAGATTGAAAATTAAAACTTTTTTCTGAAGAAATGAGGGTTTAAATGGGCATTTTTTGAAGAATTCTATAGATAAAAAACGAATAAACACTGATATATTTACAAAAAGTAAAGTAGCACAATCATCAAAATAATGGAGTAAAATAAAATTTAAGTTAATTAAAATAACATACAATTTCAAAAACATACTTTAAACTGCGTAATTGTCATAATAAATATTTAAAATTAATGAATAAATAAATATATAAAAAATACAATTATAATTATAAACAATAAAATAAGCATCAAAATAGTGAAATTATATCAACGAAAATAATTCAAAAGATAAAACCTAAAAAAATAAAAAATGGCCATTTAAAAAGCCAAAATGGAACAAAAATGGTCATATTTCAAACCATTTTTCCTGTTTTGCAGAAAAACAAAATGCATTAAGATGAAAAATTGTTAACAACCATTTTCCCCCTTATACAACAATGCATAAAAGTACAGTTGACAAACAAGACAATTAGAAGCATCATAAAATTTGTTAGAGGGGGTGCATTGAAAAAAGCAGTTTAAATCTATGATTATTTTCATATTTAATCAGTCAAGAAAGAACCCACCACTAGAGTTAAAATTCCAGAATGTTGAAAACCAAAAAATAGGAGAAAGTTGAACATTATTTATAAGAAAGAATAAAGTTTCTATATATAAAGACTACATAAAAGAGACAAAACAACTTTAACTAATAAGAATAAACCCACAATACCTATGTAATCATAATACATCATCTACTCTTACACTCTCCTTTAAGTTACATCTAGTTCACAACAGACTGAATAACATAATAGACTCAAATACAACCTTAAACATAGCAAATATAAAGAGAGATATGGCCAATTTAGAACATTTATCCAATTGCTATAGCAGGAACTGCAGCAAGTATAGAGAAGCTACATAAAAAGACTAAAATAACTTTAACCAATGTAGAACTAAATCCTCAGTACCCATGTAACCTTAATAGACTTAATACATCATTTATTCTTATTGGAATACTCTCACATCGAGTGTGATGTGGTAGATCTTATCCTTATATTATGAAGGATTTTCCTCTCATTGTCCAAGGATTTTTAGAAGTGTATTTCAACATGATATTAGAGTAAGTTCATAACACGTGCCTCATAAGACACTTTGATTTGAATATCTCGTCTAAACAATGTAAAGTGGACACTTGTCGGCTTGAGGGCTCGCCATAAGTGTAAAGAAGTGTTGAAATAGTTTCACATCAAATGTGATGTAATAGACCTTGTCCTTATATTATAAAGAATCATCATCTCATTGTCCAAAGACTTTTAGGAGTGTATTTCAACAATTCTCACATGTAGTGTAGATGTTTTTTTCTTAAGAAAAAACCTTACCTTCACAATAACAGGGGCACGCAGTTCAAGAACCCGATGAACACCTATATTTGCAGCCTCTCCCATACTAGAATGTAGTTCAGATGCTTCCTTCAAAATCTGCTCACAAAAGGAAACCAATTTTTCTTCTGCAACTAATTTTAGCTTCAGTTCCATATTTGTTGTTTCATTATTGCTGCTAGAAACGTTAATAATTGCCTCTGCACTATCAGTATGCTTAGATTCACTGATGTCATGTTCTGCAGTAGTTTTTTGTAAAATATCCATGTATATTGATGTTCCTATGAACTCCTGCCGTAGAAGGTTGAGAGGTGGCCTGTAAAAGCGTGGCTTACACATACAGCAATCATAAAAAGTGTATCGTAATTCATGGTAAAAACTCCTTATATCTCTATTCCTACCTATCTGAAGGCATCTGATGCATCTGCATTCTAAGGTTACTATATGAATTAAATGATGATGCAAATTCCAAAACAGAGAGCAACACTTCCATAATAGCAATCTTTTGAGGGGCACTCAGGCTGCCCCAGTATTTTCCCTGTCAAATTTCAATCAAAATATTACTTTTTTGTGTTGAACAGAAAATCCATGTTCTAAAGAATGCTTCATAAAAGACTCAACCACAGGATGGACATAGAATATATTTGCTGTTTTAACAATTGAAATAAGTTTGAAATTAGATGAGCTAAATGAAAAAAAAAATTACAATCTACCTGAATACGATCAAGAACACCAAGCAGTAGAAGCTGAGTTATGCATTTGCCCCTTACTGTCTCCAGCAAAGGGTATTCTTCATCCTCATCATTGTCACTAGGCTCAATTACATCAGCAATCTGGAAATAAATAACTCAAAAATATAAAATTTCAAATATTATCACATGATGACAACAGAGAATACCATTTCAATGTCATCAAGCATAACAAAACCAGAAATGTTGTTGTAGATTATAAATGTTATGTACAAACTGAGGTTGGAAGATGAGATAGCAGAGGACCCAGACAGCTATCCTTGCTGAGGAAAACAGCATACAAAGACTATCCATAACCAAGAACCTATCAAGTAGATTGAGGAAATCTAATTTTGACTTTTTCTCCCGACCTACTTGGCCATATCCTTACAAATTAACAGCTGGAAAGTCATTTATTAGACAAGCTAATTCAAGGGGTGTGTTGATGTAATCAAAAGCAACTGTTTTGAATGGTCAGAAAGAAAAATTATTAATAAAAAACATGACTGAAAAGGTACAAGATAGAAACTTCTTATCATAGATCGGAAGCAAATGAAAAGGACCTTTTCTCTTAATTAAGAGTATATAATTTATGGCAACAGTTGGATCAACTTTGACTTTCCTTATTAAGCAATTGATGGAAATAAAATTAAAATAATCTTAAAATCCAACAGAAACTGTAGGGCCATATCTACACCAAGAAAAATAAAGAATAGCTCAGGAATCATTTTAAGAGTGTGCTTGTGGTGCTACGTGGGTATCATTTTTTTTTGTGTAATTTAGAGTTAGAAGACATTAAAAAAATGAAATGTGGAAAAACTATTGGACCAAATGGTATTCCTATTGAAGTATGGAAATACATGGATGAAGTAGGAATTAAGTCGTTAACTAAACTTTGTAATATAATTTTAAAAGCAAAGAAGATGCTAAATAAATAGAGAAAGAATTCTTTGATGCCTATATTGAAGAATATGAGAGAGATACAAAATTGTAATAATTATTGTAGTATTAAGTTAATAAGTCATACCATGAAATCATAGAAAATGATAATTAAACAAAGACCAAGGTACGTAACTAAAATCACAAAAAATTAATTTGGGTTTGTGCTAGGTCAACAATGAATATATTCAATTACTTAGACAACCGATAAAAACTTTTAGAGTTAGGAAAAAGGACTTCTATATGGTTTTCATTGATTTAGAAAAATCTTATAATAGAGTACCTAGAAACTTATTGTGATGAGTTTTGAAAGGAAAAAGAGTACCAATAGGATAAATTAATATTATAAAGAACATATATAAAAGAATAGTTACTAGTATTAAAAGTTTAAACTATAGAAAGAGAAATTAGAAAATTTCCTATAGACATAAGTTTATACCAAAGATCTTCACTAAGTCCATGATTGCTCGTCATGGTTATGGATGAAATAACTACGGAAATTTAAAGAAAAATACCCTGATGTATATTATTTGCTAATGACAATTTTAATTGATAAAAGTAAATCGGGAATTAGTTCCAAATTAGAATTATTGAGAGAGACTTCAAAGTCCAAATTAATAGGTCAAAATTTGAATATATGAAATGTAGATTCAATGAAAATAAGAATAATGATAAAGTTATATACTTAGGTCATAAGATTCATAACAGTAAAACTTTTAAATATTTAGATCTACAGTTAGCAATGGTGAAATTATAAAAAATGTTGTTCATAAGATTAAAGTAGGATAAATGAAGTGGAAAAATGGTTCTACATTTAAATTTTATAAAGGACTAATAAACCTTAAAACCTAAAACCTAAACATTTAAAATTAAAAGAAAAATTTTACAAAGCCGCTATTCATTCAACTATACATTATGACTTAAAATGCTAAGCTATAAAATATGACTATATGGAAAAAGTTAGTATTGTTAAGTAGATGAATAAGTGGTAATACTATAACAGATAAGATCAAAAATAATTTTATTAGGAATAGAGTAGTAGTTGCACCTATTGAAGATAAGATAAAAGAAAATCAGCTTAAATGGTTAAGTTCATATCCTTGGGAAACTAAGAAATGCAATAGATGAAAGAAGAGATTTAATTAATGCAGAAGAAATTAAAAGTACAGATAAGCTTAAAACTACTTAATTAAAAATTGTAAGAAAATATCTAAATTTATGTAATTTAACCTAAGATTAGGCAATAAATAAAAATATTTGGAAGAAAAGGGCTCATGTGGTGCAACCTCAGTGAAATTATGGCTCAAAGTGTTGTACTATTTTTTTAATCTTGATCATTCATTCAAGCATGTGTTGTGGGACTCATTATTTTAAACAAACAATTATAACTACCATTAAGTAATTACATTCTTGTAAGAGTTCAATAGGTTCTATAAAAATTTTCTAATTTTAAAAGGTTGGTCATAAAATATTAGAAATATTAAATAGAATAAACCCCACCTTCAAAGATGAAGAAGATGCAATTACATCTTCAGACCGAGGTTTAGGTTTGGATGTAAAACTTCTTAGCAAAATATTATCCATTAACCTTTGGCCAATTGTTTGACTCCTTTGTAAGCTTTCAGGTTCAGCAACTTTTATCATCCTCCCTACAAAGGTACAAAATAAGTACGATATTTGGTTTCTACCTTATATTTATGGCAACCCCTCTGTAAGGAGTGGATACCATAAATTTAAGAAGGGGATGAAGGCTGCAATTAACCATAACCTATCATCCCCCTCAAGAGAGAGAGAGAGAGAGAGATTAGGAATAAGGATAAACCTCCATTTTCTTCTAGAATCAATTGGGGATTCATTTCCATGTTGTCATTTGTCACAGGACAAATCTCCCCCTCATATATTTCACCATCATTACCTTTGTTATCAAAGTGAGAATCCTTAGAGGAAGGACTGTCGCTTCTGTTAGCATATGCATCTGATGCTACCATTGGTTGGCCTTTTAAGTTAACATATCCCAAACAACTGAGTAACTCAAGAGGTTGGGTTGTGTAACAAGCATCTCTGATCAAATGAGAATTGGTAAGCACAAATTTGAAACCTGGAATAACATGGTCAGTGGGTAAGACCCCTCAAGTTTTCTAATCAGATGTATGTACCGTATGCTGTTCAGCAATATATCCCAATCACTTTCACTGAAATGATGCCCTCCAACCTTTATAAGATGCACTAATGCACCAAGAGAGAGAGAAACAACAGACTGGTCTACCTTTTTAGCACAATCGAGAAGCAAACTTAAAAGTGGTGCAAGCATAAAGGAAACTTCCTGCACAAAATGAAATTAGACATGAAAAAAATAATTCTGATTTTTCAAGAGACCAGTGAGAATTGCCAAAGTATTACTTTTGATAGTAGGTAACTCGACTCACCTTGTAGAAAGCATTAAAAAGGTCACAAACCAATTGCAATGAATGAACAGTGGTATCACGAAACCATTCATTCCCTGAGGAAACAAAACTGTCCCTTTCGACATGTCTTATATGATCAAAAATGGGGAAAAGAACATGGTGAAATATGTTTTCCCAAAAACCAGATGAAAACTTGTGGCCTCTCTCATTCAGCAGATCAAAGAGGACCTCAAGTGCACAGTTGCGAACTTCCCCTCGTGAATCCAGACACAAATCAGATAAGCCAGCCAACATTGGGAACCAGTACTGCTCAGTGGAATCAAATTTTGGATCAATATCAACAGGCTTCAAAGCACCACCTGGAATAAGTCCCTGAACAAAGAAGTACAATAAAGTGATATTTGCAAATTTTGGTATTTATTACCGATAGAATTTGATGGTAAACAATACCCTTTTTTGTTAATAGTCCATAAATGTCCACCAAAAAAGAAAGAAAGATTGAAACAATTACTCGGCCTTTGAACATTTACATAATTTTTTATGAAGTCATTAGTTACTCTTCTATGTAACAATGAAGTAAAAAATCTCTAGTTATGCAAAAATGATTTTCATATTTCTAATACATTATAACGTACAAAGAAAAATGATGATGGTAAAACACAAAAAATATCAAACCAAAAATGTCAAATTAAAGATTGATATACATTTCAAGGTACTGAAGTCAACATAAGTACGATTACTTCCACAAATGAAGAACAACAAAGTGGGACAAGTTTATAGTTGATGTATTTTTTTACTTTTCTTGAGTCAAAGAAAGATGTAAAGGTCCCAAGAATTGGATAGATCATACGCATTAAGCGTATCATTATACATAGAAACCTTAAAATACGCAGTAGAACAAAATCAAAAGACCAAAAAATGAATCAATCAACCAAAATGTATCTCTAAAAGCAAAACACTATAATGATTGGAATCAATATATTGACTATTGTAGTGGCCATATTACATTTACAACCAAGAAACCAAACTTAAATTGGTATGCTAATTAATCTGACCATTGGAGATTTCAATTGACTGAACCAAATCAGTTATACTAAATTACTAGGTGTTAGGTGCATCAGATCGTGAGCCAATCATTGCCTTTAAAATAGATATTATTAGCCACAAAAATGATCTATTACTCTTGTATGCTCAACTCTCATTCCTATTGAGGTAGTGTTTGTGTAGGTTTTCCCAGAAAAAATTTTCCCGGAATTTCCATAACAATGGCCATTTGTACATGATAGGAATTTTTTTCAAATTTTCCATCATTTTGCACCATATAAAAGACTGCACCAAGTTTTTTTCCGTGCACTCACCCCTCAGAAAATTTTGTTTGATCCCTTGATTAATTAAAAACGACAAGATAATTAATCAATTAGGATTCAACTAGAGATTCCACCTAACCTCCATATGAAGCTTTTAACTAAAATATACAAAATAACAAATTATCCTTCATGCATTTTTTAGTTATTTCATACATCACATCTTCTCTCTCTGAGTCCACCTATTCAGTCTGAGAGGAGACATGACCTCGTTTGGAGCACAATCCGTCCATTTTAGACCTCGATCATGTACTCCCCCACTTGAGGTTTCATGTCGGAGTCTTGAGGTCAGTGCTCGTGCTAGGATTGGGTCTAATCTTAGGATGCCACTATTTCATTGCTTTTCGACAATTTAGAAGCAGAACCTATTATTCTTTTACCTTTTGATTGGTGACTTATTTACACTGTTTGTAAGACACACGAAGTAGAATAATTAAGGACATATGTCACCTTAGTGCGTGTATATAAGATTCCTACAATGCATGCCACCACTACATGGTTTTCTGTTTGATCTTACTATAACTCGTAGGTCCAAACCTTTTGGACATGAGTTGTAAGACTATCCAAGTCCCTCTTACCCTTATCACTAGCCAAACTAGGCACATAGGCCTCCTCAAGTGCTAACTCTGTTGGGCTTCATGCCTACACTCAGTTTGAGGTAAAAATACCTAATGTCATTCAGAAGCCCAAGTAGGAGTACTTGTGCCTTCCGCCCCCCTTTTAAGTGAGCTATGAATCCCACACTATTATGGAACAATCTAAATGCCAAACAAATAATTAAGCACATGGAATGTACATATTCCCAAAGAAAAACTGCAAATCTAAAAATGTATAATGAATCTTAATCTATGTAACAGGATAAATGAACAGGTAAAATGAAGCTAATATGATGTTCTTGTAGAAATTGCAGTGTAACCAGTAATAGATGACAGATCATTCATATAAAATTTGAGGCAAACCTCTGCAAGACGATCTTCACAGATACGAAGAAGGGCAATAGCCTTCAGGCTTATCCTAGAAGAGGTTTTGTTACTGGCAAAGCCAATGAGACAATTGACACAATCCATAAAGCAGTCACTGGCAACCTGCTCAAAGTGTTCCAGAATAACTGCAACAGAAAATTGGATCAGATCCAATCGACAACATAGAAACACGTAATGAGAAAACTCAAAATACTCTGGAGCTGTAACAAGCTTAAGATTTACTGAGAAAAAAATACCCTGTTCAACATTTTCAAATGCACTATCAATAATTGGTTCTAAATCATCATCAGATGCTGCTGTGAAGATCAGAAAGACACTCTTCCAACCAGACCTTATGCTTCCAACCCTTGACTTTATCATCTGAGAACCCAAACCATTATTCCGTTAATTCTTGCATAAAGCATTAAATTTGTAGAAAAATACTCTACCTGGACAATGCAGTCAACTATCATGCCACGTGTTGCCTCACTTCGACTATTTTGCATAAGAATGACAAACGGATTCAGAATATCATTCTGAAATGTGAAGTTTGTGAGCTCAACACGCTCCAGATATTTCATGCTAAGTTGTCTCAAAGAATCAACAGCACACATGGAGATTTTTTGATCAGGATGGCTTCCAGCAGAAATAAAATGGTGAGACAACACAGACCATATTCTAGCCCAAACCTGAATGACCACCAAATGAATATACATTTAGAAACTGAACAAAATGATTAGTTTAACACACACTCTTCAAGTCCAATTCCTTATCAAGTCACACACAAATCCCTGTTAATTATACCCTATAAACAAATTGAAAGACAACAGCTCGGTTTTCTGGAATGAAAATAAGTTTGTAGGTTAGCGGTAATAGAAGAAATAAAAAATCTAATCAACTAACATCCTAGAAATCTAGTGCCAATGTCCAAAGAACATGACATAATAGTTCGCACAAAACCATAAGCAAAGCATTAAACAAATAAACAGGTATCCAAAATAGTTTCCATTTTACTGATTAAAAAAACCCAATAGTGTGGACTGAGAAAATTTGTGTGCATGTTAAGCAATAACCATTTACAGTCATTAATGGTGAAATTATCATTACCAGGTGTATTCTGGCCATATTGTAGTAGCTGATCTTAACAATATTTTGCAAGCTGAAAACCCGTGCAGGGGTTTGCTTCAGTTCTTCGGTAGAGACAGCACAGAGTGCAGTAAAGAACTCAACTATTGAATCACTGGGTAGCTTGACACTATTTACAAATACTTGTTCAACAGGTTTCCCAGATAACTCCCTCAGCGATTGAACAACTGACTCCCGAGAAATTTGATTTGAGCCCAGCATCACAGTAGCAGAAATGGAAGGGCTGGAAGTGATATAATCTAGTCTGGATACACACTCCAAGACAGCATTCCAGGTGTCTTGCAGGGATTCAGTCTCTGTATCACATATAGCTAGCAGTGTTCTCAATGCCTCCACATTTTTGCTACGCATTTCCTTTGGAGCATGCAAAAGATTAAACCTGCAAAAAAATTAAAATGTAAATTGAGTCTAAATCTGAACTATAACAACTAATGAATTTCCACAAGAACTATGAAGTTGAAATCATAGAATAAAACCTTACCGGATTAATGATGTCAAGAAGGCATAACGCAATGTATCCATTCCCAATTTGTTGGTGATATGTATACCAAATTTAAATCCCTCCATACAGAGAATGACCACTGCCTTATCAGCACCTTCCTCCATAATAACAGAAAAGGCAGCAAGTAAAGGCCACCCAACAGCCTCAAGCATAGGTCGCACAAGTTCAATCTGCTCAGCTGTATGGAAAATATGTCTTTTTACACCCTGTTTTCTGAAAAGAGCTTGATTTGTTTTAATTATTTGCTCACTCTCAGCCTTAGAATCAATAGCTGACTTGATTCGAGGAAGAGCCAAATTGAGAATACTAACAAGGTTCCCCCTTTCATCTCCATCTGGCCTCTGTGTATTGCTTTTAGAAACATCATTTTTCATCTTTATCTCTTCTTTGATTACAGAATCATAAATATCCTCTAAAAGTTCCCTTGGTGCACCCTCCTCACCATGACTCACGGAGTTCATGTGCACGAAATCAGATTTTGAGATTTTTGGCCATACCATAGGATTGTGTGCATCTGTATTCAACATGATAACAGCATAGACAAGAACATATGCGGTGTCGGCATTCTTGAATAGGCCTGGATTATCAGCACAATAACTGCCAAATACATCAAAATCACCAATCTGAATATCCATCACAATTCACCAAATAAATGACAAGAAATTTACTCTTGGCAAGTAAAAAATTCCAAGAACAGCAAGGAACAAGGAAGTGAACGAAGATGATAAAAACTTATTTAAAAACTAGTGTGCACCTACAAAGATCTAGCTTTCATGTTAATATATGCTCTTGTAGGTTTCACTAGATTAAGCAAGAACACTTGTGAAAATAAGACTTGCACTTATATAGATAAATAGTTGAAATAGTCTCACATTAGAGAATTTGAAAATAAGACTTCCACTTATATAGATAAATATCTCCACTTTAATTAATTTTTAAGTTAAATGTCCACATTTCAACATAAAATCAAAGTCAAAAGAGATCCAATGGGTCTACATTCCTAGAAATCTACCTTATCCAAAAGAAACACTGCTAAAACTTAAGAGAAAACACAAGTGAAAGAAAGTATTGGAAAATGTGAAGACAAAACATGCTCTTGCATAAAGACGAACTTCCCTACTCATTACCAATTCACTTTGATTTAGATGTCCACAATTCAACATAAATGATGAATGGACATATCAAGAGATTAAATAGTCTTAAGTATTTGCAATCCATATTTAAACACTAAAAAATCCCTTAAGAATTGTACTGAATGGAGCGGTTTATATTTCATCTCCTTCAATGAGAATCATGACTGAAAAGATGTTAGATGCTAGCTAAGGTGTGGGAACTCAGTAATTTTGAAATTGTGAAAAACTTTGACACCAGGATCTGAATCTTAATGGAGATACCAATCCACAGAAGTAGGCAACTCTGGTCCATGGCCAACTCAGCAACTTGATCTGATTGTGTGTGGATCCCATGTATAGACAAAGGGTGAGAGAGGATGGGGAGGCATAGGGATTACAAAGAGGACCATGTCAAGATATTAAGGCTATCAAGATGAATGCAGCATAGACACCAATGCATCTCCAATCAACTTGATATTAGGTTGGAAATCTTTCACCCACATGAGCAGATGTTGCATTATGACATCAGCATATCAATGATCAACAGTAATCTCAATTTGTTCCAAATAAATTCATACTTTCTAGGTGTACAACACGTCCTCTACATGACCCCAACCTAAAACTTGTTTTCCACTGATTGTTCTAAATATTTGTTTTCTTTCTTGAGCATATTATATCAAACTATCATTTTACTTTCCTCAAAAAAGAGTCTCTTACCGTTCAGAAAATTTTTCCATAATACGATCAATTTTTTGAGCTTCTCTTGGAAGTTGGAAACCTTGAAGAAACTCACGGATTGCCAAATCAAACTTCAATCCTGAAAATTTCATTGAATCAACATAAGCGTGCATAACAGCAAGTGGAAACTCATCGTCTTCACCCAAATACTCGCCAATCATAACCTGTGAATATTGACCATTAGAATTTTTTCTGAAAATTGAAAAGGCAAAGTCTGGGAGAAAATGAACAACCTTATCCAAAGTGGATGTGTCCTTCAGAAATTTGGCTATGGAAGCAACTGACTTCTCAACCAAACTATTTGTCAACAATAGCTCCACACCCCTTGCTGGATTGCAGTTAAACTACATGACGTTAAGCCTGTTGTGAGCAAGTTTGCAAGTATTGATATTGTATCTAGGATCAATTCCTCAAAAAAAGGAAATGTTATCTAGGATTGAGGATTTTATTGGTGGAAACATACTACTTTTGTAGAAACAACAAAAAAATTTCAAATTTCAACTTAAAACCCAAGGATAAGATAAAACAAAGTATGATAAACATCTAAAAATACCTAGATAAATTTTCTAGGCAATTATCATACATAAAATGTCAATTAAATAGAGATATAGTAGTCACAAGTATGAGAAAAATCTTAAATCGTGTACAAATAACTAAAAAAACCTATAATGACAAATGATTCAGAATTCTGGTTATATTTCAATATATGTTAGGTCACATTTCAATAAAATCTAGGTTACAATTCAATATATATCACATTACATTTTAATAAAATTAAAGTTACAATTCAATATATTTTAAGTTAGATTTTAAAAGAAATCAAGTACACTTCAATACATATTAGATTACATTTCATTGAGTTCTTTTTTACTTTGCGTAATAATCTTGATTTTTCCTTCTCTCTCACCCTCCTTTTTCCTCTCTTTTTTTCTCTCCCTTTTTTTCTCTTTTTTCCTTTTTTTCACTTTTCTCATTCTCTCTCTTTTTATTCTCTTTTTTGTCATTCACATGTCTCTAATTTTCTCTTTCTCTCTCTTTGCTCTCCCCCACACCTTTGTCCAGTATCTCTATCGCCCTCTACAACCCTAATGGGTGCAGGGGTGATCAAAGGTGAAAAAACAATAGTGGAAGGTGGTGCGGCAGCAACAATGCACAAGTGGAAAGAGGGAAGGAGGGTAGTAAGCAATAGGAGGGAGGTAGGTTTTGATGATGGTGGCACAATACAAAAACTCAGGTAGATTTCAAACTGACAATCTTTAAACAAATCTGGATAAAGTTTTGAAACGAGCATGAATAGGAGTGGTGTCCATATGAGATTATTCACACAAACATTTTAGCTCAAATAGTATCATGGATTTTTTGCATAGCAAAAATAGTGAGAGAAACGTCTTTTATGTGTTGCATCTTATGTACAATTCAGCATGTATTTATGAAATATAACTCTCACATAATCCACAACAGTTACCTCAGAAATAGCAGACTCCATTTTAAATTTATGAGCATTATCCTTCTCAAACTGACCAGGGCCACCTTCCTCTTTTTCTGCATCCTCTGTGGTAGCAATAGACTCCTTTACCACAACCTTATCTTCCACTGATAAGTTCCTGCAATCAGGTTCTGCAGATTCTTGTCTTAGTTTCTCCCAGTCCACCAATGATTTCAGCACACTGACAAGGCACTAGTACAAAATCATTAAAAAAAATGATCAAAAGGGCAATAAAAGTGGCAAGCAGCAAAATGACACATATGAATGGACTATATTTATCAAGACAATACCTTTTATGAGAAAAGGTAGGATGAATCACATAATTAAAGTTTCATCCAGAAGTAATGGTGTATAAAAGGAAGCCTCCCCCCAACAAAGGTAGACAATAAAGAGATGGTGAAGAGTGGTCACCAAATGACAGCAGCATCCTAGTATCCTACACCCCCATACACGATATAATACAATTTAAGAAGTCATATGCCCATGTGAATAGAAGAACCCCATTTGAAGCCACATTAGATTTGATCTTGGACACCAACATAAAAGACAAAACAACAAGATGGCCAACCATAAAGAGGTGGTTGTCAAAAGAGTATTTGACATCAGATGCAGCCACAAACTATATCTGTGCAGAAAGATCTCATTTCTTTCTTCTTACATGAAGATAAATCCATTGGCCCACAGTAAATTGGCATCATGTCTGAGAACCACACGTGAATGGTG
The DNA here is from genome assembly GCA_024699675.1 of Amphibolis antarctica. NCBI lineage: Eukaryota > Viridiplantae > Streptophyta > Magnoliopsida > Alismatales > Cymodoceaceae > Amphibolis > Amphibolis antarctica. The sequence continues at coordinate 70,266 of JAMKPZ010000108.1, forward strand.
ATAACACTAGAACAGTAAGAGGTTATTGATAGGTTTGAATCTGAAGTTTGGATGAGTAATCCATAACAACTGATTATTCATTTTCCTACCCATAGCCAAGAACCAATGCATCCCAAGTTAGTTATCAATAAAAACAAGGTTGTGCAAGCTGTCTTTATACAACTGCTGTTTTGTAAATTGCTATTTAAGGTCCTTTGTTTCTTTTATATACACCTGCAGTATTGTAAATTGCTATTGAAGGCCCTTCATTTCTTTTTGTTGTTGGCTAGAGAATTAGTAAGCACGTAGTAGATTGTTCATGGACTACCATTGCAGACAATGCAATATAATAAAATATCCTTTCCCATAATGGTATTATCTGAGAAATCTGAAGAATCTTTGATAATATTTTTGCTCAGATCACCTAGCAAGAATTTTAGTAGACAGGAAACTTTTTCTACCAAGTCAAAACAGCAAAGGTAGGGACAAATGATTGATTAGGATCAAGCTTATTAAGGTGGGCTCTTAGGCACCTAGGTGTAATTTCAGGCCCAGCCATTTCAACGCCTGGACCTTGGCTCGATTGGGCAGCACTTGCTGCAAGGCAGGTGCCTAGGCAATGTCCAGGCACCACCCAGACGTCTGGGCAAATGTATCCAGATATGGATCTATGTATCCACATCTGTATCTTTTATTTAAAGATTTCAAAAGGCATAAACCCTGGTTTTTTTCCTTCTCTCTTTCTGGATGCAAAGGAGGCAGAGGAGGAAGATAAGGCTTTTCATCAACTTGAAGAACTAATGGTCTCCCCTCTCATAGCAGGTATCCAGCTTCACCATTTTTGTAGAAATCATACAAAGTGGTAGGTTGAAGTCTTGCCCCAGGCTGAGTACACTGCATCATTGCATGTACAACTTTTGATGCAGTGCATGGAAAGAAGTTTCCGACATTCAGATCGACTACATTCCAGCAGGAAACTAAGGTGAAACCCAGCTCAAAGAGCACACTGAACTATTTAAGGAGATTGACGAACAACTTCATCACACTCAAGAAAAAAAGAAACAGCATTCCTATTATCACTGTACAGGCAGAGGATTTATAGAAAGTGAATGGATCTACGTGAGGTTGAAACAAAGGTCTATTATCACAACACAACCATAGATCTTTGTCCTTGTCAGTGAGCACTATGACAAGGACAAAGGTCTAAGGTGGAGTTTCAGTATTATGAGCCTTTCCAAGTCAGTTAGAAAATATGAAAGGTGGTGTATTGATTGGTGTTCTCAGAAAACTAAAAAAGACACCTCATCTTCAAAATCATTCTATTGAAGAAATTTCATGGAGTACCCCAAAGTATGGTGACAAGTCTAGAGGACCACTATGACTAAGGCTTCGTTCACAACCCCCTCATAAATGCTTTTAAAATCACTCTTATTTTCATGATGTCATTCTTATTTCTCAATCCACTTCTTTCATTATTTTGTCATCATGTCCCTTATCGCATCAACATTTATATATTTTAAACAATTTTATTTTACAATTTAATTAAAATAATCAAACATATATCAACACAAGTTAAATTCTCCATACAATATTTACACTGAATATTGGTTATTTTTTAATAACATGCAATATTTGAAAAAATGGAAAGTCATATTTGAAAAATTAAAATATTCGAGAAAATATAAAGTTAACATCCACCTCGCTATTGCTAACGTACCTTGAAAATGTTACGAATCAATTTTGCACTTTTACCAATTTTTTGGAATTGTGACGAATTTTACAAAAAATCACAAAATGTGATCAATCTTGTGGTTTTGGAAAAAAAAATTTGGAACAAACTTCATGAATTTTTTTTGGAAACACGACTAGGCTTTTGACGAGCAAGAGTGGGACAACGAAGGTTCAATAAGCTGGAGATGGTTGCAGTGCCAGAGGAGAAGAAGGCAAGGGGGATTACGATCCGGTGAGAGGGGGTTGTGCAGTACCTAGATTGGGCAAACAGTTGCCAGTGAGAGAAGAGAAAGGAGAGGGTGACAAGGGAGATTTCTGCAAAGAACAATATGTGGAACCCTCGCCATTGGAAAAGAGTTGGATTGGGCAGACGGTCATGAATGGGGGAGATTTCTAAATCTGACATTCTTTGGAAAAGAGAGGGGGAGAGGAGGAAAAACAGCAAGGAAAAGACAGGATGTGTTAGTGATCGAAATCCACTCCTTTTGTGTTTCACTTTTTCTGCTCCCAGAATCAATTTTGTCCACTCCGGGAGCAATGGAGTGGTGGACATAAACGAGGCCTAAATGAATCCATGGAAACAAATTGGTAGAAAACTTGAATTTTCGGATGATAAATTTCCCTGGAAATCCTAAAGTCCACATATGCACATAAGGATGCAGTGATTTCCATCCCCTAGATGTTCAATCCATTGGTCCCAGTTTGCATTTGTATCAACCCTGCCTACATTAGACTATTAGAGCTTTACTTTCTGAAGCTACTCTAAATTGTTCCAACTCAAGTTGTCCCTACTCTTGGTTTTCCAAAACATACAATCCAAAAGAAAAAAAATCCATGCAACGTTGTAACATCTTCCTAGATTTGTCTAGAAAGTCCATTAATAGTGAATACAGAAAGGATACAGTGGGAATGCAAGGGAAAGAAATCCAACTACCAGAAGAGATGCGCCTTTCACTGATGCAATTTGGGATGCAACAACAGAACTGGGATCTGTGTGTACCACTCCTTGTGCTATTCTTGACAGAGCATCAACCTTTCAGGCCAGTAGATGATGGAATAGACAGGTTACAATCAACAGAAAGTATGAGACTCCTAATGACAACAAAAGAGAGTATTTTACCATTTGCCCAAATAAGTTTGGTGCTTCAAGATCACAATCACAGTTAACAAATATATCTGCCAGCATTTGAGAATCCTTGCAAACTTTTTCAAGTATCCTTCAAGAGCATAATTGCTTGTAAACATCTAATTTGTTTGCCAATAATATAAGATAACAAAAAATTTTGAACAGCACCTTTAAATTGTTGATGAGAAAAGCATGGCTGGAAAAAAAACACTAATGTTGTTGATTTGGTTTGAGAATGTGTTCCACAGTTCCACTGACATTTAGTCTGCTTTGATTTTTTGCATGCTTTGATTTCTTGCATGAGAAAGCCAATGGCAAAGGAAATCCTATTTATGAAATAATATCTAGCTTTGTTCGTTTATTTTTATAGGGCTAATACTAATTTCCTTTCTTTAAAACAGAAGTTGAGTTTCAATTATTAATTTCAGCTACACAATCTAGCCACTTGCTGCTATTATTCTTTTACTTGACCATATTGGAATTCATTTAGTGGTTAATCTATAAGGGTCTCTTCAAGAAAAGACTGGAAGTGACTCAAATTTGCATTTTGTATGTATTGAGAGAAAAACTAGGCACAAAATATCCTGTTTCTTAATAGAACACGTGTTTGAGAAATAATATTTAAAAAGTACCATGGTAGAGGGCTACAAGGTTCAAACAAAAAGAGTACATTACCGGAGAACAGCTGTCCGTTGGCTAAGAGGACTATCAGAACTATCCAACGGTCTTAAAACAATCAAAGGAAAGAAAACGGCAATTTCTCCCTGAAAATGTCTCAAAAAAATTAGGGCTTAGGTGTGATATAGAATACACAAAAATAGCTCAAGTCAAATGTGAGTATTATATCTCATGAAATTTACCTTAATACTCTCCCTGAACCTTGATAAAAGAACCACAAAGATCCCAGCAGCATACTATTTAATGAAAGATGAAATACAGCATCCATTTGACATGAATTCAGAACAGTGTTTGACAAGCTAATTCAGAAAAAAATGCAGGAGGTAGTCTGATACTAAATGAAGGATAAGCAAGGAAAAATTATATCTTTGGAGAGAGCAATAACCTGAAAGGCTGCTGAGGAGGAAGCAACAGAAGCCCGTAATAAAGTATAAGAGAGATATGCTTTAACTGAATCAATAAAGTAAAAGTTCTGTGTGCAGGAATGGCTCACTCCTTCCAGCAATCCCTGATAAGTACAAATATTCCATGTCAGATGACCAATGTGAGTAATATTATATAAATGTCAAAAGAAAAAATGATAACATGCCCTTGAAATGCTTCCTTCAGCATAATATAAATCTGCATATAGTAAAAAATAACTTGCAATAACCACAGAGCACAAAAAATAGGACAGTGCAATCACCTGTAGTAGCTCAAGAGATAAGTTCCTTGCCTTAGTCGTGACATCATCATTCTCCTCCATTCCCATCTAAACATCATGGTCAAGAATATTGTGGGATTTCAAACCATGCATGAGACTGAAAATAAAAAGACAGCATGATGGTGAAACATGCCTTGCAAAGTGTACGGAATAAGAGCATTGCATCATGCTCTTCTACACCCATACTTTCAAGCTCGGTCCCTCTAAAATATTTCAAGTGTCAGAGCACAACAATATCCATCTAAGAAAAATGTCAAGTGTTGTGAGATATTCATTTGAAAAATATCCTATATACCTTGAAATTTGTTTAGCATCCTCAAGATTGACAACCTTGTCAAGAATAGCCTCCAATCCCTGTGAAATCATATCTAATATTTAATGGGAGCCATTTGGCATTTGTTGATTGTAACAAGAAAATGGATGATCAAGCCTGAGTTTGTTTGGGCATTTTTGTGAGGTAAGGTGAGTTTCATGATATTCTAGAAATTACACGATTTACAATAGAAAAGTAATGATAATGTTTTTTTGAAAATTGTGATGAATAATGAATAATATTTATTACATGAATTATTATAATATAGAAATAAGTAAATTGATATATTTAAACAATAGTAATTACTTCATCATATAACTAATTACATTAATATAATTTCGAAAATACAATGAACCAAATTTCATATAAAATTTATTTTCAATTTTATGGAGAGCTAAACATCTCAATTTTGGTAAAGGAAACAATCCGGAAAGGGGGAAGGAAGCGGCGACAATCATGCGGTGCAAGGGATCAAAAAAATCCGAAATGGGTGATCTAGTGTGGTGCGAGGGATCAAAAACAATCTGAAAGGGGTGACAATCGTGGGTTGCAAGGGTTCGGAAACAATCCGACAGGAGCGACACACATTCGGTGCAAGGATCGTTGGGCTGAAATTTTTTTTTACTGCACGATAAAATGTCATGCCTAATAAATAGTAAATAACTTAAAAGTTATTTGATAAATAATATTGTAAAATGCTATGATGTATAATGAAAAACGAAATTACATAAGGTTAAACGCACGGACAAACAAAGGCCAATTAAATCAAGAAAAATGTCAAAGTTAAGTATTAAGATTTCTATTATAAGTAGATTTAACCCAAAATTAATTAATGTTATTTTGTATAAGTCTTGTAACTTTTATATAAAAGTCTTATCTTTGTTAATGAATATAATCTAATATTTCACCAATATCATCTTTTCTGATTTCTTCATATGATATAAAAGCATAGGTTTTGAGTCCTGTTTAAAAAAAACCCAGGAGGGTATCTTCTTCCACCGATGGCCCTTCCTCCTTCCGTCGACTGTCGATAGACCGACGATGTTTCTTTTCTCCACGGGTGTCTTCCTACAGTGTGTCTCTTCCGCACCATATCCTGCGGAGCTCCTCTCCCCTTCTCCTGCGGAGCTTCTCCCATGGCCTCTTTCTCGCACCGCTCCTCTCTGTTCACCCACTATCCTCCCATCATCGCCATCGCTGTCGCCGAATCCATAAGGTTGCAAGCGGGAAAATGGAGAGGAAAGAAGAAAATGAGGAGAAAGGAAAAGAAAAAAAAAAGGAGGGAAAGAAAGGTGGGGAGGGAAGAAGAAGACGAACAAAAAGAGGGAAAAAAAGGGGGGGTGATAAAAGTAGTAAAAAAAGTGAAACTAAAAAAATATATATATCTTATTGTCTATTATCTAATATTTTCTTTTAAGATTTATAGATACCTAATATTAAAAATCCATGAAATTTATGAATACCTTAAGTTAAAAATTTATACTCTTTCATCGTCTTAAAAATCTACACTACTTTAAGATTTGTGAAACATTTTATATTAACAATCTACGTTAAATCTTTTTTATTGGATGGGTAATAAAAATTGTATTTGTAAAAATATGTATAAGTTTCTTAGCATTTTGCTTACATAATGTTACTAACTACTACTCTTAAATTTTTATCTATCATGTTTCTTTTTTGTTTATCTTAAACTAGATATTCCAACTTAAGAGTGTGTTAAAGTAAAGTATTTGAGTTTCTATTATAAGTGGATTTAATCTCACATAGATTAATGTATGTCTTATAACCTATACATAAAAAGATCTTATCTTTGTTAGTAAATATAATCTAATCTTCCACTAATATCTTCTTTTTATTTCTTTACGGTAACTTTAGGCAAATTTTGGACATGAATTACCTTGATATCAGCAGCACCAGCCAGATTTTGCAGTTCCTCAATGGATGCATGAGATTTTTCTTTTCCTTGATTTATTGGCAATGCATCACCTAAAGGTATCTTCTTCTCATCTTGGTCGTCCATTGCTCTCTCTTCTTCGTTGTTAGAAACGGAATTGGTATTTGATGGATTAAAGGATGATAAGGATGAAGAAGAAACTGCCTGCAAATCCAATGCCAAATGTCCAAGATCCTCTGTGAGCATTTGTTCAAACTATCTTATTTATCTATGAACATGATCCGCATAAGCATGAGAAAGAAATAAAAAAAAGCATTACCTGATCAGAGTCGATCCGCTGGAATATGATGCTGATAATTTGAGTAAGCATTGCCTTTGAGGTTGCTTGACTAATTGGGCTCTTACTACAGCATCAAATGGAACATCAGAAGATTTATTTTCCAATTGAATTTCTGATATGCTGCAAAATTAGCTTATACCTGTTGAGAGCAATATTATAGCACACCCTGATTACCCCAAGGAGAGGTTCTCTATGCACTGTGAAAGAAAATTTGTGATAAATGTTGAAAATCAGGCAAGTGAGAAACCAAGAACAAATGACTAACAAATGTTTATCAAGGTTATTAAGGTGCCCAGGTAATAATTTTATTTTAAAATATGTATATGTATAATTATTTATATATGTTGATGTAAATTGATAATTAAAAAGGTGTAAACAACAAACACAACAATACAATGTTTAAAACTCATAACTTATAAATTAGCATGTGATAAAAAATCAATGCATAGTAACAAAATAAAATATGTAAAATCTAAATGATACTAAAATAAAGAGATCTTAGTTAGAAAACATTAAAAAATGTCTTACATAATATTAAATCTTTTTTGATCTCTAATTGAATCAAACGAAGATAAGGCCAACAAGACATTGCCCAAAAAACACCTAAGTGCCAGGCATCACCTAGGCAATGCCTAAGCACCCGCCTTAACAACTATGATGTTTATAACAAATACCTCTAAATTTTGTTGATGCTACTGCAGTGAGAAGTACTTTCAGAACTTGCAAAACAGTACTGCATATTCCAGTTTTAACACTGTTACATACATCATCTATAGGAAACTATACTAGTTTCATGACAAAACAGAAAATAACGCACCTGTCTGATGAAGAGTTATCAACACAACTGCAAACCATGTTGAGAATGTCAGTAAACAAGGTGGAGTTTTTACCAGCTTCTAGACCAGGATCCCCTTCTAAATGATCATAAGCAATGAGCTTCTGCAGTTACGATGATTATGTAGAAAAAATATTTATCCTTTTGAATGAATAGAAACAAAAAAGAAAAAGAGAGATCAATGCATAAGATGCAAGATATCAAAATACTGAGATTTTAATCTCTGATCAATGATAATTGCGATCACAATTGGATTATTGTGAAATTAAGATGACTATAACATGCAGCCTATGTATCAGGGTTAGGGGTAGGGTACATGACTTATAAAACAAAAGTGTATCTCATTCCACAAGTAACAGTGATAGAAATGGATGGATGGATGGAGGGAGAGAGAGATAACAGTAATATATTGAGATGGCACATTACATGGAGGCAGTCAAGTGCATACTCCACTAATTTTGTATTCTTCGTTTCAAAAGCAAGTCGAAGTGGCTGTAATACAAGCTCACATTGAGCTCCCTCCATGGTGTGCCCAGCAGATGCCAATGCTGTTGTGACAGATGTGCCAATCACTGCAGATTCCAAAATGGCAACTTCTCCCTCTTTACTGGTAGACCCTGTTTGTTGAGCATCAGGATGGCTTCCTTCTTCTGACACTTCATTGCCAGCAGCAATGCTGCATTGTGAACATCAATTGGATCACTATATATGTCAACATGATTGAAACAGATCATCCAATGTGTATGTCGATGATCTTCATCCAGGATCTATCCATTGAAAAGAAAAGATATGTGCCAATATAGGAATCCTGAAGAAAGTGTTTCAAGCCATATGTACCAGATCTTTTGAGCCATAAAGAAAGTTGTAAGAAGAGGTTATTAATGCAATTGAAACAAAGAAACCAACACAATAAAAACCATCAATACCTATGTAGGATCAGTCACACAAATCCTTTCCGTCTATTTGTATCAACCAATTACTAAATCTTCAATTACATTATGTAATTCAAATTTTGTAAAGAGTTCCACCATGGAAGTTAATGCCAGTAATGGCTTGATTACGAATCTGGCCAATTGTCTTGATTGCAGAACCAAAGTTTTCCAGTGAACTATCTTAGTCTTTCTTTGACACTTAAGAGTCCTTGTATTTGTAAGGATGACTGAAGATTTATGGTTGACAAGGTTGTCAAACATTTTAGATGATCGGAAATATTTCAGCTTTTGAGGCCAATTGGCACTGCTTAGAAGTGAATTGGGAGCCTTACCTGCCTTTCACATGGCTGTATTTTGAATGTCAATTGGAATGCTTAGTGTCCAAGAAAATATATTTCGGGTGGCTCTAGAAAGGCAGCAAAGATAATAGCATTCACTTGATGAGCTGGGTAAATGTGTGTAACCAAAGAAATATGGGAGATTGACACTTAGATCCCTTAAACATTTCAACAAAGCCTTAATGTGCAAGTGGCTGTGGTGTTGGAGGATTGATCAAAGTGCCTAATCGGTGAAATTGTTGAAAAACGTGTATGTAAATAATCTCAGAGATTGACCAGCTCAAGGGGATGGTCCATTCTCAACAAAGCCTTAATGCGCATGTGGCTGTGGTGGTGGAGGATTGATCAAAGTGCCATATGGGCAAAATTGTTGCAGAACAAGTATGCAAATAATCTCAAGATTGACCAGCTCAAGGGGATAGTCCATTCTCACAATACTTGAGGATTACAAGACCCCTTCTTCAATGGAGGAGATCCTCCCACAAACCTTGGAGGAGTAAATTAAGGCTAGCGTTGATGAGAATAGGGCCATAGACTTCTAAAATATAAATAAAGATTTGAAGAACCAAAGACACTCCTAAAACCACAATCATGTGGTCATCACATTCCATTGGTTCCTCAAAGCCAACCAATACCTAAACCATTGTGTCAACATGATCCCTACTAAAGCTCATCATCAATAAAACCGTGAGGAAGTGGCCTATGGACTTACCAAGGAAAGCCAAATCCTTATGCCTCATTGGTGCTACTCATGAGAAGGTTGATGACCATTAGAGGATAGGTGTGGATTATCACCAATTAAACAAGCAAACCATGAACGATAAGTTTCCTATAACCTTGATTGATGACTTATTGGATAAACATCAGGGCACTTCCATTTACACAAAACTAGATCTTAGATTTGATTATCACCATATATGTATGCATGAGGAAGATGTCTATAAGATAGCCTTTTAAACCCATCAAGGGAACTACAAATTCATAGTGATGTCCTTTCGGCTTACATGCACCTTGTACATTTCAATCCTTAATGAATCACATTTTAAAACCTTACCTAAGGCTATTTATTTTGAAGATATCCTTATTTAAAGTAAAGGAAGTGAGGAACACTTTCAATACCTTGAAATGGCCCTCCAAGTGCTTTAGGACAGTCGATTGTTCATTAAACTCTGTGTCAATTTTTCATTAAACCAATGTGATCACAGTTAATGGAGTGGCCATAGACCAAACAAAGATTGGATTTTTTTTTTTCAAAGATTGGATTTATGATCTCTTAGCTGACACCAACCAACCTCGAAATCTCTCTAAGGGTTCAAAGGCTTACATGCTATTGGAGAGAGTTTATAGCAAGATAAAGTACACCTTAGCAGCACGCTCATCAGCCTACTTAGAAAGGAAGTATGCCATCAGGACCTTAAAGCATAGACAGCCTTCAAACATCTTAAGGACACAACTGCCCTAGTGCTAAACTTACCCAATTTCAACAAGTTGCTCACCATTGAATGTCAAGCTAGCAGAATGGGTATGGGTGCAGTCCTAACACAAGAGAATGGGCCCTTTATTTACCTTGGTAAGGCTTTTAAAGGAAGAAAACGACCATTAATCTTCATCCTATCAAGCTCAATTGGCTAAACATGTTAGGCCAGAAGGTGCTACAGACAATTCGTTCAGCTGCTACATCCCCTCCAAATGAATCTACAAAACAAAGGGCTAGCTATGAGGCAAGGTCAGTCAAATCCCCTCTAATCAATTGGTTGTTACATGAATACTCAATCTACGAAATAAAGAAAATGTCTTCCACCGATGCAGGATCAGCCAAATACCACCTAATGCTAAAGTCAGATGAGCACAATGTGGAATGTAGAACAAGTTTAAAGCAAGGGTTATGTACCTTGTATGGGACATTTACTTCAGTATTTATACTTAATAATGGTAAGTGGTAATAAGTAGAAACTAGTGAACCTAGAGTGATTGCATGGGACCTAGCTATTCACCATCTCAACTCTACATAAGGGGCATACAACTTGGCTAGTTTCAACATAGGTTCCAACCAAAAGCCATACCTCATGATTGGCTTCCATCTAGTCCCCATGTAGATCAAAATACACTAGCTCACCCTGGTCATACCAATCAACTCAAACAGCTGATTCTTAGAAATGAAGGGTTTTAGACTCATGAAGCACGCTATCAAAGGGATTTAACCAATCCAAGTAGATCATTCCTTGTTGTTTAGCAAGAATGACCAGTCTAACCAACCACCACACATCAAGAGTTCCCCACTTCTATAAGCAATGACAAGAGTCATGGTTAAAGTAGACCAAGCACAATCAATTAGCCAATCCACGATGTGTATCACCTCATTCTGCAATGTGTATCATCTCAATAAGTAGCATGTGTTGTCTTTATAACCACTTTAGTTTCCACCAAACAAGTGTTTTGTCATTTGGGTGATGCCTTGTTTTATGTATTGTGCAGCTCTTGGTACTAGTCAAATGCTATAAATTACAGGGTATTTCACTTCACACTTTTCTCATGCCTTTGTTTATGTGATTTAAACAAATGATCAGAATAGGGAAAATGGAACAAATGAAGAACAAATATAGCACAAGCAGTTATGTGGGCAAGATGGTCAATGTCTCTCCCTACCCAGTTAATCTCGATAAAGACCATATTTTGGGAAATTTGTGCTAAGTAGTGTGGAGTGGTCAAAGTTAGAGATGAACTCTTTGATTGGACCTTCATTGGTGGTAGCAAGCAAGAGTGAGGTGTAGACAAGGCATGTATAGATGACCAAGAGGTTACCAATGAGGAGGTGGTTATGTTTGACAATCTAAGATTTAATATCATACAAACTTGGAACCAAGAAATCCTTTAGAAGAAATTATAAGGAATATAGACCTTGCAAAATTGCAAAAACTCAAGGAAGAATCCTTGAAAGCTTGTTGGGAAGTCCAAGAAAATGTTCTGCAACGAAGAGTATGCAAGGAAGCTTCATGAGGAAGATCTTACCTTGCAGCCCTTCCATAAAACTAGTTTAACAAATGCTCCTAACTCCTTAAGTTGTTACCATAAACAATCTAACACATATTCACCAAAGGCCTATAATGGCATCAAGGATTCAAATGGAATGATTTAATATAGTAGTCTTTCAAGAACTACAAATACTTAAGCAAACAAGTGATAATATGATAAAGGATGAGTTAAAAAATGATTTTATCAAGAATAGTGTAGGGGTTGCACCAACTAAAATTAAAATAAGAGAAGATCAACTTAGGTGGTTTAGTCATATCTTTAGAATGCCACCAAAGGATGTAATTAAGAGAGAAGAACTAATTAGTATATAAGAAACTAAAAGTAGAAGATTTCTAAAACTACTTAGTTAGACATTGCGAAAAAGATTTAAATTTATGTAATTTAACCAAATATTTGACCATAGATAGAAATATGTAGAAGAAAGATTTAAACTACTTAGTTGTCATCATCATTTTTCAAAACTTTGACGTTGATCATATCAAGAGGAATGCATGATTAACTTCATAAAAATTATGTTCAGAAACAATGGCTTTATTTTGAGGTTAAGATAAAGCTGATAAAAATATAAAGTAGAAACAAATCAATTGGCAAACCCTTTGGTACTCAAAAAAGTAGGTGTTTCACTCTTCTTTGAAGGAGCCTGTTGGTTAGCCTCCTTGGTACAATCTGCAAGAAAATTCCCAACAAGAAAAGACACTCAACACCTACAATCAACTGGTACGGGTAAACTAAAAATAAAAAAATAGATAAAAATATCTTTGTTCAATAGAAAAGGCAACAAAAAATTGGGAATTAAGATTTGAGGCCCCCTTTCATTTTGAATGGTAATGTATAATATTCTACAACCCTACTTCCTGAAGTCACTGATCCAGGCAGAATCTTCAAGTCTGTTCAGTATGAATGGAGCTACATTGCAACTATACAACAGCAGCTGGAAATCTAGCAAAGCCTAAAAAATCCATCCATTTCCAAGCTCTTATAATATCATCTAGTTATGTTTCGCTAAAGAACTTCAACATATCTGATGACACAAGACTCTTGCTATCACGTGAATCAGTGTTAGGAGCACTGCAGGTATCAATGAGAGAGGAAGACACATGAGATTGAAGATCTCTGGCAAACAATGGCCCTTCTTTTCTTCACACAAGCACACTACACCCACACCTTTCTTCAATCATTGTCAAAACATGTAATTTTAGTTTGGTATTGCGGTAAATGCAGTGCATGTCAATGGGGAAATGCATTATTTTAAAATCCCTAAACTCAAACACATGTTTCCCTAACGCAGCTCAGAATCATTTTCTATCTATAGAGCAGGCAGTTGAAAATTTCACCAAAATCTCCTAAAAATGTTCTTGTTTGACTTGTATTAGCCTACTATGATACCATATTAAAATTATATTTCAAATCAATTAGCAATGAACAAAAAGGTTTATTGTCATATGAGTTCAAATTCAATTCCTATTTTAATCAATATAGGACTATTTCAACAAAGCAGGGCTTTGGTTTTAATCAAGTCATGTTTGTATGAAGCAATCAATTGACACAAGTACACGTTTACATGTTGCACTTTCGGAATCTAATCAAATAACTAACTTAATATTATTAGCATGTTTTCTAGAATGTTTCGAAAATAATTTAATAATAATATACTAAAGGAAAATAGTGCATACTAAAGTAGTTAGGTACTACATAGTATGTAGCCAAGAAGTCAGTGCATGCTTATCCTGATTTAACTTTAGAAATGAAAGAGATGCACCTATTAATTGCATGCATGCTAGGGTAGGTGCCTAGACACCTAGGCATGATTTGATCATGCTTGGATTACTCATCTCACCTTGTCTCAGGAAGAGCTTCTACAAGTATTGTTTATTTTATAATATATATATATATACACACTTCATTGTGAAAAAGCATAGATATTTATTTATAATGGAATATTACTAACATCACATAATTATTGAAATATATAATCATACATATTTCTAAAATACACATAGTATTATTACACTTCATATTTTGATGTCATCTTAACATTTTTTATGTATTTCAACATTATTAAATAAGTAATAGAACTAAAATATACATGACTACTATTAAATATTTATAAATATCTATACTATATGCAAAAGAATAAAAAATGAATATTTATATTAGTGTCTGAGCCCCTTGCCTAAGTGCCTTGATCCCTTAATAACTATGATTGATTGTGTTTAGTTGGTTGATGTAGCAGGTGCATTTGGCACGATAAGTTTAGACCTAAGCACATTTACATCATGTTGTGCTATTTTGCATGTTAATAAATGTCAAAGTTTATGTTTGATTGCTCATATTATTGGGAAATCACAAAAACTATGTTATTTGCTAAACATACACAAATACAGATGATAAATTCATTGGCCAATTCTATGCACATAGCAATTAGCAAGTATCATGATCTAACATTCAGCTTCATTTTGATTAATGCATTCCTTATACCTGATTCAACAACATTTCTCCTTCCAAATCTCTAACATTGTGTCTTTGTGAACCCTTTAAAAACTTATATTTGAGAGAGATGACTAAGAGGAATTGGAAAAAAATTCCCATTGAAATTTATTTGAAGACAACTCATACATCAAAATGTTTATCCCCTAAAAAATATAGAGTAAAACACCTCTATAGCCATCAGTTTTGATGTCTATATAGTCTAACACCATGTCTATACCCCTCTCAGCTCCACCTACTCGCTTTTGTACAGCTCTTCGATTTTATTGAATCCCAACTCATCAATCTAGCCCTGGTTAATGTTCATATGAACCCTAAAACCAGCCTTCAATGCCATTGTTAATAATAAAATTCACCACCTTCATTACTATACTATCACGGTCAACAATCCCATAAAACTTATCCTCCACTTTCTATGGACCATTACATGGAAAAACCAGGCTCTCTTATCCCTCTCCGTAAAATAGAAAGTTATTGATCCATAATGTCAAGCCAGCTGATCTTGTCTCATCCAACTCTTAAGTTTTTCAATGTATCCTTGCCATACATGGCACCAAAAACCATTTCTTTCTCATTAAACCCTAAATTCGTCTTTTACAACTTCTCAAAAGACTTCAACAAGGAATGAACTTTGTTGCAGTCCATTCCTTTGTCTCTACCCCATTCATTTGTATAAAATCTTCATGCTCTCAAAACATAACCTGGTATTTGGGCAAGCATATTCCTCCACCTACACAATCAAACATAGCATGCAAGCTCACAACTACCATACCTCGAAAATGAAAGAAAAACCGCCAATTAATGTCCACCTTGGAATTCATTCAAGGTTAGAACACAGTTTAACGTTCCACTGCGGATTGTTTTTTTTTTTGGCTTACCCATCCTAGTGTCTTCGGATTGGTTTCTTTGTTTAACGATTTGAGTGGTTCTGATGTTCTCCTTTCTATTCCCGACTCCTTGTCGAGCAACTTGAAATATTTCTATGGTTTCTCATGACAATTATGGGGGCGTTGCTCAATAAGCAAAAGCGCTTGTGCCTTATGTGTAATAAACGATTTGTGTTTTGGAAGCAGTAGCCAAGTGGCCTGAGAAAGTGTTTTCTGCGCGCAATGAATAATGCAAATTTGCTTAGGACTAAAGTGTCTAGTGCGAGCATCGGATGTATGACGAGGAGCGGAATAAAACAGAAGCGTATCTTCGTGTTGTGCACTTATCGAAACGAGATTCGGAACATTTAACCAGGGGAACGGAAGGCAAACCTAAGTACGCCTGAATGGCCTTCTGCAAGGCGCCATGCTTCTTTGAGGATGAGTCCTTGAGCATGGCCTCAAAGGAGCGCGTCAGGAAACCGCCAGCTGCCCCAGCCATGGCGTGACACAAACTCCAACCTGCACATAATCCAATCCAATTACTCGTTAATAAATCATCTGTGTGAAGAACCACAGGGGCGACCCAGCACCAACAGGCAGATCGCAGCAGATCTATGTAACACCAGGGCGAATTCGCTCAGAATCCAAATGTACCGGCGGATCTAACTGGTTGTGGCCGGAGGAGAAGGCGAGAAGACGAGGTAGAATGGCAGGCGAGATCCCGACGGAGACTGCGGTGGTACGGGAGTAAGGTAACGACGGAGAAGATAGAGGAGACTTCTGCTGTTCCGTGAGCGGGGTCAGTCGTTCCACCGTCTACCATGTCATTTTTATGGGACAATTTTTAAAATAAAATTTACTTTTATTTTAAATAACATTTGTTTTTGTAAAAATTTTAAAAAATTACTTTTTCCTTCTGAAAATATTAATTATTAGAGAAATTGTACTCTCTTTTTTTTTAAAGGTAACAACATTGATTAATAGAAAATGAAATTTACGTGACCTTATGGTCTGAACAAGAGATTGTCCAAAATATTACAATAAGTACATATTCAAAAAGTCATGACAGCAAAAAGACAAAACTACTTCACATTATTGACAATATCCACCCAACAATTACCTAGATCAAACAATATAAGGATGGATGATGCAGTCTTCTAAGTAAGAATTTTAAGTCTAACACCTTCTTTAATAATGACAAGAGGAAAGAGAAAATCACAATTACCATGTCTTCATTCTCCCATGAAGGAACTTAAAGAAATTGTAAATTGATGGTGTACTGAGTACAATGAAAAGTTATTAAAAGTAACTTGGTACTCAGTAAAAAGTTTTAACTTTTTATAAATTTTCATATATTATTATTACTGTAAAATTTTTATATATAAATTTTTATCTTATAATTTATTATATTTTTTAATATTATTTATAAAATTACTTTTAATTTTAACTCTTCGCAGTGTTATTAAAAGTATAACACTTCAAATGAAGTTTGAGAATACGAAAGCATTGACTGCAATTAATGCTTCCAAAAACCACGTATCATCGAATTAGTATTTTTAAACATAATCGTAGGCCTAAATGAGCTGTATATTACAATTGCTATTTTTAAAACCATTCCGCATTATATGCTGTTAGTTACGTTGTAGCCTTCTAATGTTGATTTGCGTCTTTTGCAAAGGGCCATATTAATTGTATATGCTGTTGGGTTAATTAGCTCATACAAGTAGAAAATACTATCCACCAACGGAAACCTCACCCACGACAACGTGCATATTTATCGCCCACGGTGTTCTTCCACAGCCACACTTAAAAAATACAAAAACCTAGTAATGATCCTCAGTAGACATTTATATGTCATGCACAAGGGACTAGCCAACCAAAGCCAATCAACCGGAAAGTTCAGTTCAATTGACCAGTAGTTATTTTTTACTTTCATCTTGTAAAAGTATTTATTATTTCTATTATCAAAATTAATTTTTTTCTTCCTTGTATCTTAAAATTATTCTCCTAAAAAATACTTTTTACACTTTCAAGAACTAATAGTAGAAAAAAAAAATACTCCCTTGTACTTTTCATCACTACCATGATACCATCGTAAAAAAAGACTTCTTCAGCAATATGTAAATAACATTTAAAGAAGAAGAAAAAGAACTCCTATTCTTACCAATTTCTACAAAAAAGTTAGCTACATTTCTGCATCCAAATCCATTGAGAAGTGTAAACACTCCCGGGAGAAGGAAACAAATAATAAGATAGTGTAGTCGATTTTTATCTTGGAAAATAAGGGAAAAGAATTTCAATTCAAATCTAAGCGAAAAAACATTATAGTTACTAAAAAAACCAACAATGAGAATATTATCTACTAATTACGTAAGCAAAGCATTGCTTCCTAATTAATTAGTTCCTAAATCAGTCAATTGCCAGCACACATAGCAGACAAGAGAACCACCACTCCAGCATTAGTAATAGTAGTCTTGGTATTATATATATAATAATAGAAAAAAACAGAGACGTACTGCAGCAAATGTTCAAACAGTGGCGCGTGGTAATAACAATACGAGCTCCAGTCTCCGATGACCTCTTGGCTTTGCTCAGCCGGGGAACGCGGCGACACCGGCGCGCTTGCCGAGGAAGGGAATGGGGGCCTCGTAGGTGCTGAAGAGACGGTAGGACGACACCAGGGAGAGGCCGACGTAGCACAGGACAGTTCCGAAGGTGATGCCGACGGACACCTTCGCCCTGCCGCAAAACCCACCGAAGGACTCGCATGCCTCGCTCCATGTGACCTCCTGGTTCCCCACATAGGCGAGGTAGAGGATCTCCGCCGACGCCGCGGCCGCCGTCAACACCACGTACGTGAGCACCTGCAGCAACACGCGCCGTCGATTGACATTTTAAGATCGAGGCAGACGATTGGATGATATGCATTCTTTTCTCTCTATTTATTCCCATTCATTGTTAAAATTTACACAATATTATTTTAACATGTACTTTTTATCTTCTTCTGCATTTTTAATTTCCCCTGCATTTATCGTAATTGCAATAATATCAATGCTACTGATGCCGGGCTCTCTACTCGATCGTAGAAAAGATTAATGCTTGTTTTTTTTATCGGTATTTTTTTACTTGCCAAGTGCAACAATTAAAATTTTCAGATTTAATAAAGAGAAGCAACTTTTGATGCCTAACTTTTGAACAATTTTGAGATTACGTCACTCCAAACAAAAATAGAAAAAAAGACAAATTCATTCTTTCTAAATGCTCTATGGTAAAGACGTAGATTGAGTTAGGTTTAATTGTAAAATCAATGTACATGGCATAATTCTTAGGCCTATGCTAAGCCACCATCCAATGAAACTAGGTCATATCTATACAATTTGATTTGAACATAGGAGCCAACGTACACAACATGTTTTTAGTATATCATTCATAAAATCAATGTACCAAATCTATAACACCGAAGAATTTATACACAATTATTTATGTATAGACTCTTAAGTTTAATAGGTTTGACATAAAAAAAAAAGACCTAACAGGACTTTACATAGTCAAATTGTATTATTATTATCAACATAATACAAATCGCGAGCCATAGACAGTTTACTTTCTCTAAAGGAAAAAATTACTTTTTTACTTTTTCTAAAATTTCTTACTTTTCCGACTTTTCTGATTTTATTAATTTTTCCTAATGTATACAAATTTTTTTTAAAAAATTATTATTGACTTCCCATTTCCTTTTCTATCTTTCTTTTTCTTATTTTAACTCAGACATATTATGTATAAAGTTTTGAATAGACAGTTGTGAATGTCCCCGGCCATCTTCGTAATAATCCAGAGCATCGATAAAAAACTTGTATGTCAAATGAAATTTTTTCTTAATATATCTGTGGAAAGTTTTTTTTTTCTTCGTAAATTCTTATATATTATTATGATTTCGTAAATTATGATTTCGTAAACTTTTACATTATAATTCTCAATGTATTTTATTATTATTTATCACTGTGATGTACAGTAGATACAATTAATACGCATGTACAGCTTGGACAACAAATTTAATTAAAATAGTTTGTACAGGCAAACTACGTTGAAGAACAACTACTACCTACACTTATTAGAACGCGAAACATGTCATCGATCGGAGAAGAAGAAAAAAACTCGAATGCTCGAAAACTAAAACACAATAAGCTTTAGTTTTACAAAAAGCAGACTTTTATTTTGAATGCTCGTCAGAAAAGTTGTTAATTAGAGTGCCCTAATTGCAGTCATGTCCGGTAGGGTTATAATACCTGATCGAGCAAATAGAGACCCCAAGCGCGGGCGACGTTGGACGGACGAGAAGAGGCGGT
Organism: Amphibolis antarctica; assembly: GCA_024699675.1. NCBI lineage: Eukaryota > Viridiplantae > Streptophyta > Magnoliopsida > Alismatales > Cymodoceaceae > Amphibolis > Amphibolis antarctica. The sequence goes on from JAMKPZ010000108.1 coordinate 89,870, forward strand.
GTAGAAGGCGGAGAAAAAGGAGTAGACGGCGCAGATGCCGTTGGCGTACACGAGGTACTTGAACCCGCTGAGGTCGTCGTAGGACAAAGTGCCGTAGCTGTTGGACTGCGAGTTGCGCAGCATCACCACCAGGGCCGCCACGCAGAGACCCATGGGCGTCACCCTCAGCAGCGTCTCGGTGGTCCTCAGCACGCTTCCCACGTCGACCTCCCCCTTCTCCACCTCCACGGTGCCCGCCGCCTCCTCTTCCTCCTTCTCCGCCGCCAACGACATCGATCGATCAGGTAACAGCTTCCAACCTCCTCCTCGGTCTCGGTGGTTCGTCCGCTAACGCAGAGAGAAGTGGAGGTAGATGGAGGCCTGGGGCTTCCCTGGAACCTGCTCACCGTATTTAATAGCGGGCTGGCGGGTCGGTTGTTGTGCTGAAAATTTAAGTATGAATTAATGACGACGGACACGTGATGCCGTGACGGGCGTACACTGTGGCTACTTTTAGGTAAATATGGAGTGAGGTAATGTATAAAATTTTATTATATATTATTATTATATATAATAATTATAGAAAAAATAATTATTTTATTATTTTATAAATTACGTCATAATTATAAAAAATGATTTTCTACCTTACTTCATTTCATCATGGTAACAAATATATAGTAACATGTAATATCACAGACGAAATTTCTGTACTTACGTTTGAAAATGATTTTAATTCAACTTTAAAATTATATTTAACATTATTGTATAAATATTTTCATTAATTTACTTAATATTTTCATCAGATGTTTTCATTGAGTAAATTGATAAAATCATCAGGTAAACTTATGTTATTTATCCGATATTTGTAGAAAAAAATTTATATATGTACCTACAAGTGGACCCTTCCTATATACACCTAACATGATAAAATATCTAACGAAGAGTTTTAACTTCATTTAAATTTTTATATATCTTATTAATTATTATAAATAAATTTATAAATAAATTTTTATCTCATAATTTACTATACAATTTCAATACAATTTATAAAAATATTCTTAACTTTAACCTTTTATAGTTATTAAAGTTAAAATATTTCGTTACCAAATAAAACTCACAATACCCATTCCTTCATTTTTAGGCAAAATATGTATAAAATCACTTAAAATAATAATAACAACAATAACGATGTATCTAGTGATGACCAAAATAATATCTTAAGAGTTCTCTTGTTAAATTTATGCCATCAGATTTTAAACTTTACATACGCATTAGAATTATTTTAAAATAATATTTTTTTTAAAACAAATAAGTAATTTTTTTGAAAATTATTATTTTAAGAAAATCTTATCGTAGAATTTTAAGCTTAAAACTAAAAGACCTTCAGAATTGATATCACTTTAATGGTGATGGTGATGGTGCAAGTAGTGTTGGATTAAGATTAATTTTAGCGCACCACTGTCGCCGTGGTTAATTAGCGCCCATCTTTAAATACCATAAATTCCGTGGGCAGTGATTAAGACCAAAATTAGGGCCTTATTAAAAGTGCATTTATTTTGCTTATCCATAGAACGTGTTAGTGTTTGGGTGGGCGTTCCGGGGTTGAGTTAAATTTTACGTTTTCTGTAAATTATATGATTTATGATTAAAAAATAATGATAATATTTTAAAAAAAATTTATAATAAATAATAAATAAAATAAGTAAAATGATAATATATAGTATTTATTATAATAATATGATCATAAATTTTTTCGAAAGTTGTGAAGAATAATGAATAAATTATGTAATAGAATAATGAATAATATTTATTATATTAATGTGATAATGATATTTTTTAAAAGTTGTGATAACAACATTTTTTTTAAGGTTATCATAAATATTATTTAGTAAAATACTTTAATATACAGAAAAAATATATAATTACATGACGACAAGGACAATGAAATACCAAGTACTATTTTATTTTTCTATAAACAAATACATTAAAAAATTTAAAATATATTTATTTACATCAGTTCCTAAAAGTACGCACCATTCCTCGAATTCCGAGCCACTTCTCTTCTTTTTTTAAAAAACCGAATAATTTCACTTTCCCTTCCACTGTTACTCTCGCTTTCTAAAATTGAATTTGTGCGTGATTTTTTTTTACCGCGAATAGATTTGTGGTAAAATATGCATTAATTTATTTACAAATGCATGTATGGTAATGTATGATTAAAAATGTGATGTTGAGATATTGTAGTCTTATATTTTTAAAATTTAGGATTTAAAATAATTTTTATAATAAAAATATTTTTAAAATATAAAATCATCAAATTGGAACTTTATAAATATTTTTATGCATTTTTAATAAAATAAACTCTTCTAATATTGTTAAAAATATTTATATTTTTTCTTTTAAAGGTAAAGTTGGAATTTTATAAAAGTTATTGCTTTTAAAAAAAATGTAACTCTTAAACTGTCACTTATTCTTTTAAACATTATTCATTCAAGATACTGCTTTAAAAGTTATAAATTATACCTTAAAGTTAAAACAACATGTTTGTCACTCAGAAAACTATCATAATAGATTTGTGATAAATAGTTAATGATTAATGATTTTTTCATTCTATCGTTATAAATAGTCTATAGTAATAGTTTGTGACTCATCTTTATTGACATTTTAAGCTTAAATGTGGTTTATTTGATAAAGATGATATATGCATGTATAGTTAATTATTTGATTTAACTAAAGATACTCCGTTGTAAACCACAATCATGAAAAAAAGTTATTAAATAAATTGTCCTTTAATATATATACATATCTTTGAAAAATATGAGTAATTGTGACAAATTCAATTTACTAATTATTTTCCAACATTCTCCGACATTCCAAATTTGCTTAAAAAGGAGAAAACTAATATCACAATCCATCAGATTTTTACCACACGAGTTAACGTACAATAGATAAACCATTTAATTTGCTGTAAGATTCCATAGAATTCTATATACATCTTGATTGTCAATTAACTCAATTGAATTGATGATACTCCCATCTATTTTTGTTTTCAAAATTTTTAATGTACACAAACACCCAAGTTGTAAAAAGTGATGAAAACTTTCTTCTAAAATAAAAGGAGCTAGTTTCTTTTGTAATTGAAATTTTTTGAAAATTTATTTGAGTAAAAAAATGCAAAAATCATGCCCAAGTAAAAAGTTCTTATTCCTGTTGTAATTCTAATGATTTACAGATCGATTTTCCAATATTAAATCGAAAAAAGTTCAAAGTTAAAAGTTCAAAGGTGCTAATGATTTTCCTTAATCATTTTCATCAATCAATAGAGATAAGTTTGACGTAGATTTACTATAAAGATTAAAGAGGGCTACTAAGATCATTTGTAACAAATGAAATAATTTGTAATAAACATTAATTTCATTGAAAAGGCCAGGAAACAGACAATACTCTCATTTACTTGGTAATTTATTTTATGCTTAAAGTATTTTTTAAAATCAAGTAATTAAATGTGCATAAACCTCCTCAAATACTATGTGAAATTCTAATTATGGGGGTGTTTGTGTTAATTGGAAATTAATAAGAAAGAAAATTTAACAATTTTTTTATTGTTGAAATGTTAAAAATCTGAAAGTAAAATTTTTTATGAGACTATTTGTACACATTATGAAAATTTATATTTAATTTTAAAAAAATTAAAAAAAATTTAAATTTTTAATATTTTAACAATATTTTGTTTCTTCAAATTTTCATTTTCATCAAACTCTCCTTAAAATCGATTAGTATTAAGAGAAAATATTCAGTTTTTACATTATCAATATAAAACTAATTCTATATCACTTATTTTGTTTTATCAGGAAATACTTATTAAATAAATACTTATTTTAAAATAAACAAAAACTGTTTCCAGATACTTGTTGAATAAATACTTATCTCAACTAAACAAAAATAATATTTCCAAATACTACCTTAGCCATGATATGTATTTACTCTAAAACCTTTGCATGCGTCGCTTATTCTCGTTTGAAGGCACGAGTTTAACCACGGCTAATTTTTTGGTATTTTTTATTGCAATATCGATTGTTACTTCTGCTTTTTTGTTGTTGTAGTATACCAGAGAAATCAGTTCTAACGTAAAATAAAGATCAATTAAACTTGAACAACTAACTAAATTCACATCTTATAAAAATAACGAACTTATAAGTAATATAAAAATCTTAATTTTATTTATTATTTTTAATATAAAATTATTTTTCTTAATATATCTTCAAACACGTGAATCTTTTATTAAAACATTATACATAACGTCTTGCGTAAATACATTAGTTTCACGTTCCCCTCCACTTCCACAGCTTCCGCGCAACTTCACCACTTTTAGATTTCTTGCTTACTTCTCTACGTTTTTAGCCTTATTTTCTTAATTAGTTAACGTTCATCTTCTTGACTATTAATTGGTTTGCGCCATACTTGGTATCTTTTTCTGCACAGTCAACGACCACCATCTGAATGCATGATTTTCACCATCAGATCCCAAACCTCTTTAGGCTGTGATTACGAGAGAGGTCGTGGGTGTTTCCCACCCAAGCTTCCACCCAAGCTAATATAATAGTCCATGGCCGGCGAATCCAAAATATTCACTCTGGGCACAGTCCGAGGCATTTTGCATTCCTGAATTCATTGTCCCAATGATTCATCCGCGTTAATAAGGCCTCCTCCCACCGCGTGCACAGAAAATCAAGCACTCGGAAAAGAAAGTGTTGCCTGCGTTCAGATTTCTGAGGCGATGCCGTCGATGAGATGCCAGACGATGGAGAGCCCACCTGAAAAGTCGAGGGATGACTTCAAATTCCCAGTATATACAGTATTTGCATATTCAAAAAGAATTTGTATTTTAAAAATAGTAAATAATAATAATAATAATAATTTTAACTTATTATTTTTTATCTTTTTTTAAAAGTATAAATTCTTTGTACGTATATTTTTGACTTCAATTTTAATTTTATACAAATTATCATATATTATTTTTATTATATAAATTTTTATATCGTAATTCACCGTAAAACTTAATCTTTGTTTGAAAACGAGAATCAACTTCATACTTTTTACACCATAAGTTAAGAGTACATGGTTATAAAACGTACCTTACGATTCTATTATTCTTGTTTGTGCGACTACGTCATTGGATCTTTCCTTTTTTTACAGCAAACATTATTTGTATCTTATCACGCCTAATGCGTGACCCATTGTTTCTGGAGCATGAAGAGCCTCTTAACTTTAACTTCAGCATTATATAAATTGCTTGAAAAGAGTCTATTAATTCTAACTTCAGTATTATATAAATTTTCATGTGTCATTATTATTGTATAAACTATAACGTATAAATTTTAACTATATTAATTATTATATAACTCAATTTCGTTTATTTTACTACTTTTAACTTTAATTTCGTTTAACTCTTAAAATTAATTGAAGTTTTTTTCAAACATAAAAGTCTCAAATTTGAAATAGACAATACCATTCAAAAAAAGCCATTGGTGTTAACTTATGGTAATGGTGTATATATCATGCAGAAAGAAATAATGCTGACTTCATCACTATGGGGATAGCGAAAGATAACCGTAGTATGGTAATCATCACTTTCAACAGAATTATGATTACGATGGGGGTAGCGAATTTCTAGAATGGAGGTTATATAGTTGGTTTTTCATTCCACTAAAGAGTAAATTGGTCAAGTTTAAAGAAAAGAATTCCCAATAATAAAAAGAAATCACAGTTCGTCAAAAAGAAACCACGGAAATCTTTAAGCCGAAGCAATCAATTTGGACTGGAATGTTTGCTTGTATGACCAGGGACTTGCATGTGCGTTACTTTCAAAATGTGCACCAATTTACTTGACCCACATCACTCTCACGATGATTTTCAATTCCATTGATAAAAGCACTACCTTTAGAAAAAGCTACGTCGTTTGGATCTTAGCATTGGACTACGGGGCAAATGACAAATCTTCCTCCGGTCATACAAGTCAGGAAGAAAAACCGAAATTCGACCCTAAGCAACATAATGCAGCCTACACCAACCCTCCCCTGCAAGAGTCAAGTGCATGCTTAAATCCTTTGCTAAAGAAAATATTAGATAAGCAACGGCAGAGAATAATTATTTGAAAACCATATAGGAGTCGACAATTCCAGCCCATCACGCAATACTTGTAGCTCATGAGTCAAGGCATGGCGTCTTCGGTACCTGCTCGCACCTACTTGAGGTCAAGAAACAGCGAAAGGTAGCCACCATCTGATCTCATCGAAGGCATAAAAGGACAGGGACACAGAGAGAAAGAGTCTACGAAAGTAAACGAGTGTTAGAGAAAATAGTTTGGATGGAATCTTTTGTTGGCCCCTCTTCAACGTCTTTGTATGATAAAGATGTGGTGGGTGATTACCATCGATGCTTCTTTAGATTGTGGAGGCCCGCCATGGTTACTTTTGTTCATGAGAAAACACCATGGATTCTTGGTCGTTCTGCCTTGTTTTCCTCACCCCACACCCTAGCTTGTCGCTCTTATTTACATTGAGGGCTTGGGAATTGCTTCGGCTCAAGAACGTGTTCGAACTCTGGCATCCAGGTGGGAATACCACAAGCACGTAGTTTGTTGGAGGAGCCATGCCGCTTCTCATGGGAAACTTCAACCATGTCGCCAACAAGTGCTGTGGTGGCCATGGCAGTGCTTGTTGTGATGTGAATCTGTGCATCTTCTTCTTCGTTCTGCTCTTGTTTCCTAGTCCGCACTTGAGTTGCACTTGGCGTGAGAGAAACTCACTCCTGTCCTTCCACTCCAACCTATCTTCTGACCCACCGGCAGCCTTGCCAAGCTGGAATGCCCGAAATGATCCCGACTGCTGCAAATGGGAAGGCATTACCTGCAACGACAATGCATCGATCATCCGTATATGGCTACCACATAGAGGCCTCACAGGTAATCTTTCTTCCTCCCTAGCAAATCTGAAGCAGATCTCTCAACTCAACTTATCACATAATTCTCTGTCGGGCACTCTTTCGCTGGAGCTTTTGTGGGCTAATAGCCTCGAGGTCATAGATGTCAGCTCCAACCATCTATCAGGCGAACTTCCGGAAATAAAGACGTCAGCTAAACACAATCTCAGTCTTCGAGCTTTGAATGTTTCTAACAACATATTCAATGGGACTTTCCCTTCCTTGTGGAGATACGCACCAGATCTGATTGAAGTTGATGGAAGCAACAATAGCTTCTCTGGGACCATTAGCCCTTTTATTTGTGCTGTGTCGCGCCACCTCCGGATTCTGGACTTCTCACGCAACCAACTCAGCGGCCATGTGCCCCAAGGACTTGGCAATTGTCCTGAGCTGAGTCGGCTCCGGTCAGGCTTCAATAACCTGTCAGGTCCCCTACCCCCCGATCTATATGATGCTGTCTCACTTCAGCAGCTCTCTGTGCCATTTAATCAAATCTCAGGAACGCTTGATGCACAGCGACTAATCAATCTCACCAAGCTGAAGTTGCTTGACCTTAGCAGCAATAGGCTGAGGGGTGAGCTACCCAAGACAATTGGCAAGCTCACCAATCTAGAGGAGCTGATAATCTACAGAAATAATTTGAATGGAAAGCTTCCAAAGACTTTAGGAAACTGTGCGAAGCTCAAACGCTTGATCCTCAGGGAGAACAAGTTTACTGGAGTGATATCCAAGATCAATTTCTCCACCCTTTCTGAACTCAAGACACTTGATCTAGGGAACAACAATCTCCATGGTAATCTACCTACCAGCATTTATTCATGCAAATCCCTTGTTGCTTTGCGGCTAGCAATAAACTCCATACAAGGGAAGATTGCACCCGCAATAGTCAACCTACAGGCCCTCTCATATATCTCACTTTCAGGCAATAAGCTATGGGATATCAATGAAACATTCAGAATATTGAAGAACTGCAAAAACCTTACCACCATTCAACTCACAGAAAACTTCCATGGAGAGAACATACCAGTAAGTCTCAATGGCAATATGAATGTATTTCAAAACCTACGGATCCTAGCTCTTGGGAGATGCCAGCTGAATGGCCAAGTTCCTTCCTGGTTAGCTAATTTGCGGAAGCTAGAAGTTCTTGACTTGTCCCTCAACCAACTGACTGGCTTGGTGCCTGATTGGTTAGGTTCCTTGCCTCGTCTCTTCTACCTCGATCTGTCTGACAATCATCTATCAGGAAAATTTCCATTGAAACTCACATCTTTAACAACATTAACATCTGAGCAGGTTGAGGTCAAAGTGAACGACAATTTACTTGAGCTTCCAGTGTTTGCAAATTCTGCAGCTAATACATTGTATCTCCAATACAATCAGCTCTCTAGTCTACGCCCAACAATATCTTTGCGTAACAACAACCTCAGTGGCAGAATACCACAAGAGATCGGCCAACTGAAGTTGCTACATGCACTGGACCTTAGCCAAAACAACTTTTCTAGGGCAATACCTGCATCGATCCATAATCTCACAAACTTGGAAATCCTGAACCTTTCAAGAAATCACCTCTCTGGAAACATTCCGCAGGAGCTAAATCAGCTGCACTTCTTGTCCTTCTTGAGTGTCGCCTACAATGATTTGCAGGGCTTGATCCCATCAGGAAGCCAATTCAGTACCTTCTTAGACAACAGTTTTGAGGGAAACCCTGGACTTTGTGGTCCACCACTTTCACAAAATTGCAACAGAGAACCTCAAACATCCCTAGTTTCTTCTTCCAAGCGGACAAAAAAGAGACTTGTCATTTTCATCACACTCACTGTCTGCTTTGGATTTGCCTTTGCTTTCACTATGTTAATTAGATGTGCCCTACTCAGAGCAAGGAAAAAGCTTTTGGAAGAAAATAAGATTGCTGAAAAAGGAATTATCTGTGTGGCTTCCAACACAATCCCCAAATTTTCTCATGATGATGTAGACAATAATAGTTCAGTGGTATTGTTCCCCTACAATTGTAAATTGAATAATTTGACAATCTCTGATATCCTGAAGAGCACAGACAACTTCAGCCAAGAAAAAATCATTGGATGTGGAGGTTTTGGGTTGGTTTACAAAGCCATTCTACCTAATGGAACCAAGTTGGCTGTAAAGAGGCTATCCGGTAACATGGGTACCATGGAGAGGGAGTTCAAGGCTGAGGTGGAAGCATTGTCAACCGCCAATCACAAAAATCTTGTCAATTTACTGGGCTACTACTGCATGCATGCAGGCTTTCGACTATTGATATATACATTCATGGAGAATGGTAGCCTAGATTACTGGCTGCATGAAAGGGACGATGGGAGGATGAAGCTTAGCTGGCCCATCAGATTGAGGATTGCACGGGGAGCAAGCCAGGGGTTGTCTTACATCCACCAGATTTGCGAGCCTCACATTGTGCATCGAGACATCAAATCTAGCAACATCCTCCTTGACCTGGACTTTGAAGCGCATGTTGCAGATTTTGGCTTGTCAAGGTTAATGCTTCCAACAGATACCCATGTAACAACAGAACTTGTAGGCACATTGGGCTACATTCCACCAGAGTATGGCCAAGCATGGGTGGCTACTCTGAAAGGCGACATATATAGTTTCGGTGTGGTATTGCTTGAACTTCTAACAGGAAGGAAACCTCTTGAGGCTTTCAGACCCAAGCAATCGACGGAATTGGTTGGTTGGGTACAGCATATGAAGAGTCAAGGAAAGCAGGATGAAGTTTTTGATCCGCTTTTGAGAGGCAACGGGTTTGAAGAGCAGATGCTGCTAGTGCTAGAAATTGCTCGTCTATGTACAGATCAGAGCCCACTCAAGAGGCCTGCTGTAAAGCAAGTGGTGGACTGGCTAGATATTATAGACTCAACGCCACAAACATCATATACAATGTAGTTTCCATTGTGTATAAACATTTGGATTCCATTTTCAATTAACAGAAATAAATTTGAATTTTTGCTGCATAATAAAAAGATTCAATCTACTGATCATGAAAAAGTGGAGCTGGGTTTCTTGTATTTAGGTTGAAAAGTTGTAAGATTCGCTTTGTTTTCCCAAAGAACATCTTGAATTAAGAAACTATCAGGCGTCTCTTGACATAAATTATTGTAGGGAAAATGACAAAGGAAAAACACGGGGTGAAGGGATTCCAGTAGTGATCATGGAACATAACCTAAAGTGCCAAACCTAAGCAACAAGAGAAGGGCAATTGGAGAGAAAAGAAAGAACCAAAGGATGTTACCCGAGCGCTGTTGGCTTAACAAGTGATCGTGTACGCTGGAGTGGAGGCGAGGATAGGACCGAGGACGCCATCTTCATCTTCATCTTCAGCTACCGCTGTAGAAGAAGAGGCGACGGCGGCGGCGACGACGGCAATGCGCCGCTAATGGACGACGGGGATCGAAACAATCGAAGCACCGATGCGAGGGAAACGTTTCCAATTTTCCCTTCTCGCGCTGTCGCGCAATCACGATTTTTTCATAATAATAATAATTTTTTAAAAAACAATTATTTAAAAATAACTTTACTACTATAATTGAGTGGAATTGAAAATCTCATCCCACTTTTTAGACGACTGGTCTCAACATATTAAGTGAATATAAGTTTCATCAAATTTAATTTTATCTCATTTTAACGACACAAATACTTTAAAATATAATTCAATATTATATAACATTACATCTTGTAGTTAATCGAATGGAGCCTAATAATAAACAAGTAATTCTTCGTACAAAATATTGTATTGGCCGGTTCTAAAATGATTTTTGTTATTTATCATTCCCAATATTTTTAATTCTTGGAACTTTTTTGAATCGTACTTTTTTTTTTTTTTTTAACTTTCATTTTATTTCTTTACCCTTATTTCTGAATTGAACATTCGGTTGGTGAAAATCGCTAATATTATTGTTTATAGTTTGTTAATAATTCATTAATGTAATTCTTTTCGCTAATCACCGCTAAAGAAAGGGTAAAATTATGGATTTGGGTTGGTTTTTTTATGGATGTCACATTTTTCTTGCATATTTTATTTCTTTAAAATAAAAATGATTAGATAGCTAAGATAGTTCAAACTTCATTTAGAAACGATGAGTTCTACTTTTTTTTTTATAAATTTTCATGTATTATTATTATTATATAAATTTTTATGTTATAATTTATTATATAAATCTTGATAAAATTTTTACTATATAGAATTGATGATACATAGTATCTTTATCAAATAGGATATGTAAATATTAATTATAATAATTTCTTTTACAGTAATATTTGAATATAAAATGATGAAAATAATTTTATATTTAATAATTTTTATTAATTTTATAAGTTTATTTATCTATCATTAATTATTTGACAAATTTTTTTTTAAATAGCATCAGAAATATTGTTACGATGGAAACGCAAATTCCCCACCTTCACTTAACATCACCTAATTTTCAAACAAGATACAATTTTAACATTATTTATAAAATCATTCTAATGAAATGTTAATCTAAAATATAAGAGCTATAGATTAAAAATTGAATTTAATCTGAGTTTTATTTATTAAGTTTTTTAATATTAACAAAATCAATGATTAAATTAATTATTTTTAATATATAGATTAAGAATCAATATTATTTAATTAAAATAAAAGATTATATATATCTAAGTATAATATTTTATTTCTACCTGCATATATTTATAATGAATAAATAGGACGTTGACATTGTACCGAAAAAAAATTTCTCCTCTTCCTCTTCTTCCGGCGGGGGCGGTGTGTTGAGTCGCCTTGTTTGCGCTCCTCTCCTCCGGCGATGCAGAGCCTAAGTCGCTTGACCTTCTTCCTGTGCTGCGCGTGGGCCGCGAGCATCCTCTACGGGGAAATGTTCGCCTACTGGTTCCCACTCTGGTCTTGCTCATGGCCTTCACCGCAGTCAACACCGGTAAACATCGGATAATTTTCCTTTCCTCGATGTGATTGATGCTCTTCTTCTCGAATGAGATGTTCGCTTCAGTCCAGATGAAGTAACTTTCCGTTGCCTAGAAATTCTCGTATGTTAGTATCTGGTTTTTGTTAGATGTGCTATTATTAGAGTAGTAGTTTGTGGGGTGGTTGTGTGGTGATCATGCTTAACACCTTTGTGGTGTCTGATAAAATTCCAGCAACATTAGTGGAAAAAAATTTCGGTTAGAATTTTCGGTAGCTATCGGCGGCTCTCCTCTTTTAGACGTTTTTTTAGCTGACTAGGCGATCTGTGAATAGATATTTCTCAGTGTTCACTCTTTGCTTGGCTGTTGTTTATCCATAAACGTGCGTTACTTGATCATTTGAATTTGTAATGTCCCAGAGGCAATATACATTTTTATTTCTTTATTAATTGATCATGAAAGTAACTTGACATTCTGATTTCCCTTGATGATCTGCATATACAGCCGCATAATTACCATCCTGTGTGTTGCCCTTCTTTTCCATTCAATTGACATCGATGTACGATTTTATTTTTATTTGTTCATGCAGATGATGTGGGGAGCGATGAAACAAGAGAACCAAGTAAATATTGCCATTTTAGCTGATCCCCAGGTTATTGACATTTCCCTTGTTAGTTCATGTTTCTTATGATGTCGTGGCCGTAGTATTTTATTACAACAAAGGATGGGAAACATGTTGGCGATTCAAGAGTTTGGTATCTAGTTCTATTTCTTCTTCTTTTCCTGGGCTTTATTTAAATAACTTTTAAGGAATATTCTAACGTCAAAACATGTGTTTTTTCTTGAAACAAAGATGCAAAATATTTAGGAGTGGATGTCACCTATTACACAAATACAGAGAATATCCCTCATGGAGGGTGCTTTTTTCATAGAGTTCCTATGTATTTCCGTTTTAAATTTTATTCTCTGCTTTGCAATTTTTTCCATTTCCATTTTCTGAAATATTTCTGTCATAGTTGTTTATATTTTTGCCTTTTGTTCTTTGCTCTTAATTAGACACTTCAGTAGCATTGTGTAAAATCGCCCCATGTACAGTGTAAGGGTGATACCCCTCAGTCTCCACCCTACTGGAGGGTGCTGTGGACTCCAGGACCCCCTCCCCAAGAAAAAAAGGAAATCTTGCCTTCAATGATGAGGGCTTTCATGTAGTCAGATTTTTACTTAAACCGTACCACCACAATCTCATCATGTACATGCTAGCAGATTCAGCTTTTTTGTTTATGTTTTATCTTACATTTCTTCTTATAACAGATCATGGACAGAACATCTCTTCTGCTTGCTCCAAGGTCATTTTTGTTTGAAACAGCAAAATTCTATACAGATCTGTACATGAGGAGATCATTTCATTCATCCATACTTCCTTTCAAACCTGACATGGTTATTTTTCTGGGTGATCAATTTGATGGAGGACCATTCTTGTCAAAGGAAGAGTATGACACGACTTGCCAGCTCCATTTTTGTGCATGATTTCAATCTTAATTGTCAATAAGCAAAGAATCCGTACATGCTTGACTACTTAATAGAAAATATTACTGTTGTTGTCATCTCTTCTTTTTCTGATCCTTCTCAATCTACCTCCCCACAGAACTGGTACTTAATGTAATTCTTTCCATAAGATCTAACCCCATCCTCATGAAACCAAATTTAGCATGTATTTTCAGGCAGGATCAGAGAGGCTGAACTATAAGAGCATTTAAGAGTTTTAGATAAGGCAGAGCAAAAAAAATTTCATGATGAAAAATCTAATGACAAAGAAATTCATAATAAAACCATAATTATCTCTTCTTACATTCTGGGTACATATAACCAGGACACTGAGATTTATTGTAGTACCCTGTTGTAGATTGTTGGGAGACACATGGTTTGGTTTGCCATGTTATTATTTTCTCTCATTGGGTGCGTTGTTGCCCAACCAATGTTTAAGTTTGTGTTGCAAAATCAAGTGTTCTAATTATGAGTGATGAGCATGCATTCGAAGATTATCTAATCATGTAGATATAATGATGACTTATATGGAGAGTGGATGGCTCAACCCGGCATTGCAAACCCAGCTTAATTGCTAGATGTTGATTAACCATCAAACCTGCTTACTAGTGGTTGATTGTGTATTGGGTCAGTCAACTACATCTCTCCAAAAGGGAGAAGCAAGTCCTCTGATGTGTAAACAGGTCAACATGGCATCCAATGATGGTAAATCACATGTTCCTGCTCATTGGTTGTTTTCCACCCACCATTGCCTCTCACAACAGAAGGTTATACATACTCCATTTGTGCATATATTCAAGGATTGAAGCTTGGACTCTTTTACCTTACTTTAGAACGTAGTCTGTGCCTTCAGTCCACTTGTTCTAACTCAAGTATATGAAACATTTGATTCTTCTTGAACCAAGTATTGTCCACTTGTTTTCTATGCATGACTAGCTAATTCACTTTGTAGTCAGCTTTAGGACTGCTCAATATTCAACATTTCTGACTTGCATCAGACTTGTCAATCATGATTCACCCCACAAGACCTGAGGGAAAGGGCCAGAGATCAACGGAAAAATGGGTCAACTGTTAGTTACTTTGTCTTGGAATTATGTGGCAGTATTAAATTTTATGCATAGGATTTATTAAAAACATAAAACATGCTTTTAGTGAAACTGTCTGTTTCATGGGGCAACATTACCAGCCAACATATGCCAACAATTACAAGGAAGAACCACCATAAAAATCTCGAAGTGATATCTTGCATAATTATTTTTTAGCTGAGACTAGTAAGCATGTTGTTCCATGCAGGATTTGATGAATATTTGGGTGCAGATCCAATTTTCATGCATTTTTATATTATTTTTCATGTTCTTTCTTAGCTATGCTTGGGAAACCTTACCTCATTTCATAGGCGAGGAAGTCTAACCTTCCATCTTGTGCTTTACTCTTTCAATTTTTACCTTTGTTTAGCCTTGTATCAGCATTTATCTTTCTTGGCCCACTAGTGAAAAGGTTTTGGATCTCTCCAATGTAGTTTACCATGAGGACAGTGTTAGGGTTACTTTGGTGTGGAGATTGTTTAAGTCTTCACAAGTGTATGTGTCCTTATTGGGTCTAATAGCCTTTAAGGTGATTTGTGTTCTAATGATGCACTATAAATAAGTGCTGTAACCTTGTAACTGTGTGTGAGAAAACTAGTGAAACCACCAGAAGACGCCCGTGGAGTAGGCTTCGGCTGAACCACGTAAAACCTAGTGTTGTGCTTGATTCTCCTTCTCTTCTACCTCCTTCCCTAGTATCGAATCACGGCTTTCTTTTTAGATTTAATCTCATCAAACTGGTATCAGAGCTTAGGGTTTAAGAAAAAGGGGGATTAGGTCTGTTTTTAGGGTTTACTGTGTGGTGAACAGTAAACCGTGTTCGTGCGGGTGGTGCGGAGGCGAGCAAGGTCTGTCTCGACGTCACGTCTTCGAGGAGAGGTCGCCCGACATTGTGCGCGAGGAGGGCGACATAAGGAAAGCCGTCCGACGCAAGGAGAGCCGTCCAACGCCGCATCCAGAGCTGTCCGACGCAAGGAAAGCCATCCAACGCAAGGAGAGTCGTCTGACGCCGCAGATCCAGGGCCGTCTGGCGCTGCCAATGCCGCTCGACGCCGCATCCAGAGCCGTCCGACGCAAGGAAAGCCGTCCGACGCAAGGAGAGCCGTCTGACGCCGCATCTAGAGCCGTCCGACGCAAGGAAAGCTGTCTGACGCAAGGAGAGCCGTCCGACGCCACAGATCTAGGGCCGTCCGATGCAAGGGAAGCCGTCCGACGCAAGGGAAGCCGTCTAACGCCGCAGATCCAGGGCCGTCCGATGCCCCATCCAGTGTTGTCCAACGCAGAGGAAGCCGTCCACTTCAGAAAAGCTGTCCCACGTTACGAGGCAAAGCCAAGAGGTGGAACTGCAAGGGAACACGAGTTCCAGGGAGGCTCATCGGGTCCTTTTCAGTGGGGTGTTGTTTTCATCAGGAAAACCTAGGTGTTTTTTCAGTGAGGAGTGATACAGTGGTGTCACTGAAGAGCAAAAATGATAGATGACGGAAAGCTCAAAATTGAGAAGTTTGACGGTAATGATTTTGGGTATTGGAAAATGCAGATAAAGGACTACCTCTATCAAAGGAAGTTGCATGAGTCTTTGCTAGGAGAAAAACCTATAGAAATAGAGCAAAAGACATGAGATTTGTTGGATAGACAGGCCTTTGGTGTGGTCAGACTGTCATTGGCCAAAAATGTTGCCTTCAACATTGTCAAAGAGAAAACCACGGCAGATTTGATGAAAGCTCTTTCAGATATGTACGAGAAGCCGTCTGCTTCAAATAAAGTGTATCTGATGATGATGTTATTCAATCTGAAAATGTCAGAAGATGGTTGCATGATAGATCACATCAATGAATTTAATGTCATCATATCTCAACTAAGTTCAGTTGAGATTAATTTTGATGATGATGTCAAAGTCCTAATTTTGCTATCTTCTTTACCAGAGAGTTGGTCTACAGTGGTAATTGGTGTTAGTAGTTCTCTAGGACATGAGAAACTGAAGCTAACAGATATCAGAGACCTGATTTTGAGTGGGGACATTTGGAAAAGGAACAACTCACAAGCAAGCACTTCAGGAGCAGCCTTAAGTGTAGAATGCAGAGGAAGAAGTTAACAGAGAAATGGTGGCAGAAACTACTCAAAGTCCAGAGGAAAAAGCAAGGGCAGGAAGAACATTACCTGCTAGAACTGTAATCAGAAAGGACATTACAAGAATCAATGCAAGGCACCAAGAAGGGCGTAGAGCAATGATGGGGGAGCAGCAAATTCAGTATGTGAAGAAATTACAGATGTTCTAGTTTATACTGCTGACAGTTCAGTTGAATCTTGGATTCTAGATTCAGGCGCTTCATATCATTCCACCAATGTCAAAGGACT
The DNA here is from genome assembly GCA_024699675.1 of Amphibolis antarctica. NCBI lineage: Eukaryota > Viridiplantae > Streptophyta > Magnoliopsida > Alismatales > Cymodoceaceae > Amphibolis > Amphibolis antarctica. The sequence continues at coordinate 106,747 of JAMKPZ010000108.1, forward strand.
GCTGAGAAACTACAAGCTCATAGAAAGAAGGAAATTCTACCTGACAAACAACAGTGAGCTAGATATTGTGAAAATTGGTGATGCTTACGTCAAAACCCACAATGGTGGCATATGGAAGTTAGAGAATGTCAGACATGTCCCTGGTCTGGCAAAGAATCTGATCTCTACGAGTCAGTTAGATGATGCAGATATGTTTATTTTACATGAAGGTGGAAAGTGGAAGGTTTCCAAAGGAGCCATGGTAATTACTAGATGTAACAAAGTTGGCACCTTATATGCTATCTCTAGTGATGAATACTTAGCTAGTGTTGCTGATTCAGTGAGAGCAATAACATTATGACACAGAAGATTAGGCCATATGAGCAAGAAAAGGATGTAAATTATGACAACAAAGGGAAAATTTCTAGGGATGAAATCTGTGGAGTTAGAATTCTGTAAAGACTGTGTACTTGGAAAGCAAAAGAAAGTGAGCTTCTCAAGGAACTCTAGGTTGTCAAAGACTCAAAGGCTGGAATTGGTACATACAGATGTGTGGGGACCAGCACCTATCAAATTCCTAGGAGGCTCAAGATATTATGTTACCTTCATTGATGACTGCACTAGAAAGGTATGAGTTTATTTCATCAAAAATAAGTCTGATGTATTTTCAGTATTTAAGAAATGGAAAACTGAGGTTGAGAATCAGACTGGTTTGAAGGTAAAATGTTTGAAGTCAGATAATGGTGGAGAATACACCAGTCATGACTTTAAAATGTTCTGTGAAGAACATGGAATCAGGTTAATCAGGATTGTTCCTAAGCATCCTCAGCAAAATGGAGTTGCAGAAAGGATGAACAGAACTCTGAATGAAAGAGCAAAGAGCATGAGATTGCATGCTAGTTTTCCCAAAGAGTTCTGGGCAGATGCTGTTAGCACGACTGCTTACCTGATTAATAGAAGACCCTCAGTTCCTCTTGATTTGAAGATTCCAGAAGAAGTATGGTCTGGATAGAAAATAAACATTCACCATTTGAAGGTGTTTGGATGTGAAAGTTATGTTCACATCAGTAATAATGTCAGGGACAAGTTAGATCCAAAGGCTAGAAAATGCTACTTCATAGGTTATGGAGGAGCAGAACTTAGTTATCGTTTCTGAGATAACCAAAACAGAAGGATCTTAAGAGAGAAGGATGTAACATTCCATGAACAAGTGTTGTATAAACACAAAGTAGGAGCTGGTTAGGACACTACAAAAGATCAATCTCGTACCAGTTGTGAGATTGAATTAGAGAAAGCTCCAACCAATGGAAGTGTTGATCAAGAGACAGGTGCCATTGAAGATGTCATTCCTGAAGAACATCCAGGAGAAGAGGTGGTCCCAGCACAGACATTAAGGAGGTCAACTAGGGTCTCAAGACCTCCTCAAATGTTCAATCAAGCATTTAACTATTTGCTACTGACTGAACATGGAGAGCCTGGACAGTTTGAAGATGCAATTCAGACTACTAATTCTAGCAAATGGGAGTTTGCAATACAAGAGGAGATGAATTCTCTTGAAAAGAATGGTACTTAGATCCTGACCAAGTTACCTAAGTACAAGAAAGCTCTTCAAAATAAATGGGTATACAGAATCAAGGAAAATGCAGATGGAACCAAGAGATACAAGACTAGACTAGTTGTCAAAGGCTTTCACCAGAAAGAAGGAATTGATTACATTGAGATATTCTCTCTTGTAATCAAAATGACAATTATTAGAATTATTCTCAGTCTGGTAGTCTCTCACAGTCTACATCTAGAATAGATGGATGTGAGAATAGCTTTTCTGCATAGTGATCTTGATGAGGAATTGTACATGGTGCAGTCACAGGGTTTCAGTGTCCCTGGGAAGGAAGAACTTGTTTGCAGACTTCAGAAAAGTTTTTATGGCTTAAAGCAGGCACCTAGACAGTGGTACAGGAGGTTTAACAGTTACATCTGTACTATTGGTTTCAGTAGATGTGAAATGAACTCATGTTACTACTGGAAACAATTCAGTGACTCCTTAATCTTTTTGTTATTGTACGTTGATGATATGTTGATACCTTGTAGTAACATCAATAAGATCAATGAATTGAAGCAACAGATATCAAAAGAATTTGATATGAAAGATTTGGGTTCAGCTAACCAAATCCTTGGAATGAGAATCAAGAGAGATTTGAATGAAGGTACCTTGGTATTGTCTCAGAAAAAATACATTGAAAAGGTATTGGAGAGATTCGGCCACACTAATGCTAGAGCAGTAGAGACACCCTTAGGAGTTCACTTAAGGTTGACCAAGGATCAGATGCCTAAAGATCACACTAAAAAGAATTACATGTCTGAAGTTCCATATACTTCTGTAGTAGGTAGCTTGATGTATGTTGCAACAAGTACTAGACCTGACATCGCTCATGCTGTTGGAGTGGTGAGTAGATTTATGTCCAATCTAGGAAAGGAGCATTGGGAAGCAGTAAAGTGGATTCTGCGCTATTTGAAAGGTTCTAGTGACGTTAGATTGTACTTCAAGAAAGGTAATTTAGACTTGCAAGGCTTTTGTGACATTGATCTTGCTGGAGATTCAGACTAGAGCAAGAGTACTTCAGGTTATGTGTTCACTTTGAATGGCACAGCTATAAACTGGAGGTCTAAGTTGCAAGAATGTGTTACCCTTTCAACAATGGAGGCTGAACTGGTAGTTATAACAGAAGCAGCAAAGGAGTAGATTTGGCTCAAGAGCTTTTTTGAAAATTAAAGATAAAAGCTAGTAGGAGTATTCTAAACAGTGATAGTCAGAGTGCTCTTTACTTAGCAAGAAATCCAAACTATAAGAGTAGAACCAAACATTTCAGAATTAAGTATCATTTCATCAAAGAACTGATTGAAGAGGGAAATCTGACACTTCAAAAGATAGCAGGAAGCATGAATCCAGCAGACATGTTCACGAAGACTGTCAGCATTCAAAAACTAAGGCTATGCATGGCCTTAGTCGACCTCCAAGTTACTTGAAAATGGAGGAGTGGCGTGGTGGCAAGGTTACAAGGTTGATGAGCGAGCATACGTCAGTAACAGTCTTCAAGTGGGAGATTATTAGGGTTACTCTGGTGTGGAGACTGTTTAAGTTTTCACAAGTATATGTGTTCTTATTGGGTCTATTAGGCCTAATAGTCTTTAGGGTGATTTATGTCCTAATGATGTATTATAAATAAGTGTTGTAACTTTGTAACTATGTGTGAGAAAATTAGTGAAACCATCAGAAGACGCCCGTAGAGTAGGCTTCGGCTGAACCACGTAAAACCTAGTATTGTGTTTAATTCTCCTTTTTTTTTGCCTCCTTCCCTAGTATCGAATCACGGCTTTCTTTTGATTTAATCCCATCAGACAGTAAAGAATAGAGTGGTTTTGAGGGAGTTATGAGAGGCGAAGGAGTAAAACAAGAGGAGTGTGAAGGACTCACAAGTAGAAAAAACAGTGAATAGAAAGAACAAGAGAAGTAAATCTTGAAAAGAAGGAAAAATGATTAGAGGAAGACATAGTCATCCCTAATTATTAACAATATCATAACTTTAAAATTGAATGATCCATTTTTATGCAATCAAATAAATAATCTTGATAGGAATTACTAAATCTAATCTTGGTAATATTTCTCTATTAAATCATCATATGGTCCCATCGCATTCTTTATCATGTTATCATCCACTTTAAAGGTTTTACTTGCATGGTTGCACCAATGATTCCTTGAATCAATTTCAGATTTTTCTTTGCTGTTTACTTGCAAGCTTATACCCAGGAAAGTTTCAACAGGTGGTATGAATCCTTCAGTCGCTTTCAGCATGTCTTTGATCTAGAGACAAAACCAACACAGTCTGCTGTCAAAGTCAAGTTTCTTGCTGGAAACCATGATATAGGCTATGCTGGTTTCCATTCACTTTACCAGAAGGTAATGTTCTAACCTTATCATATTTGAAGGTTTATTTTGAAGCATGGTTATTAAGGCACCAAGTTGTCCAAGCATTTAGTTGGGATGCCTTGGCTTAGCACATTAACAATATCATCACATTAACTGACCTTATTCAGAGCACATTTTGTAGTTGCTGTTTTCAAAATATTAGCATTTGTGACTTTTTCCATTTGGTTTCATAAGTTGTAATTTATATGTTGCAACACGTCTTATCCATTATTATCTGTTTTGGTGATTGCTCTCTCAAAAGAAATTGGAGATAACTTTCAATGCCTGAAATGTACGATAGTTCATCAGGAAGAGTCACCATGCCATGGAGACATGGATTTTCAACGTATGCCATATAGCCCAATGAGTCACTATCTCATTATTATATTTTTTATAATCTATGTTTTGAGGAATTTACTTTATAACATTGAGATGCATATTTCCTAGCATTAGACGTTAGATTCCCAAAAAAGGCAACCCAAATTTTATGTAGCAACTTAAGCTCGTATTTTAATTTGAAATTTAGCATTTTATATTGACCTTTTTTGGAAAGTGAATAGGTTGACTTTCATTAAGACAATCAGATCATCAAGAGTACAAAATTGATCAAATGGTAATGGTAAAAATTACAAAGGGAAGAAAAGTAGAACCAAATTTCTTAATATAATTAAAACATGTTGAGTAATCTCCTGCTATGGATGCCACTGATCGAATACCATGCCATTCCAATGTAGCTGAATTGCCGAGCACACTGCATGACAAAGTAGATTATAAAATGTTCTATCATGCCATTCCAATGTAGATTATTTAAATTACTATGGAAAAACTTTGTATATTATCATAACATGTTCTATCATGCATGCAGCCAAATCTTCCTTCCAATTTCATTATCATAAACCCCACATCAGTCTTGGTAAAATTTAAGTGAATGTTAGCCAAAAATTTTCTAAGTAACAATGAAGACAATTCAATTTTTTATGGAATCAGGGAAAAACAATATGTTAGGCAATGTTATGCTGAGATTTTGGGTCGCTTTGTCAAATGCAGCTGAAAATCTTAATGTTGTGTGTGTGCATGAATTATTTATTTCTTTGATATGTATTCCAAAGTTATTTCTACGAGACTTGCTTCTAGTCTTTGTATTGATTCAGTGGAGACAATGATGCCTTGAATACCTGTATTGATTTCCCAAATGAGATGCCTTATTACTCACAGGTAATCAGTCGCTATGAAGAAGAATTTGGAATGAGAAATTATCGGTTTAATGTTCACAAAGTGGAGTTTATTGTTGTAGATGCTCAAACACTTGATGGTATGCAGCATTTTGTGCATCACACTTTATAATAAAAGTGCAATTTACTATGATCAATGTCTAAACTATGGATTTTGTAATTTTTACTGTTACTTTATGAGAACAAAGAAATAAGTGGAAGTTGTGTTGTACATTAATACAGACAATGTCTCTATATACAGATTAGAAGGAAATGACCAATACAATTCTAGTAATGTGAGACTAAATTTGGTACACACACCTGATCTTAATATATTAATATACTCTAACACTTTTTCTCAAATTGAAGTGTCTAGTTTACAACAACTTAATAACAAATCAATAAAATTAAATATAGCCATATATGTGTGTGTGTGTGTGTGTAAAGAAACATAAAATCAATTACTGTAATAGCAGTAATAGTAAAAGGTAATAGTGGTTGCTATTAGTAGAAACAGTAGCAACATACGTAATATGAGATAAGTTTGGGAAAAAACAATATTTTAAATAGTAGTATATTAACCATCAAATGATACAATGAGGCAACAAAATAGAAAGACAAATGTACCATTTATAGAAAGTAAAGATAGATGTGATTTATCCTCAAAAAAATTTTGTGAAATTATTTTTTTACTTTCATCATTTTTTGACTCACACTTTTCTCTCTCTTCCTTCTTTCTCTTCACTCTCATCATTTCCTTTTTTTGACTGACCACCATCAGTTTTCCTTTACCTTTCTTCCTTTTCTTCTCTTCTGTCTCATCTTATTCTTTTTTTAAAAAAATGGTGTACATGACCCCCAACTGTCCCTCTCTACTCTTTCTTTCTTTTATCTGTAAACCTATCACATAAAGGACAATTGGAGTAGGACATGGCAATGTTGACAACTGCATTAGGAGGTGGCAATGTCGACAACTGTATTAGGAGGTGACAATGGTGTTGATGGCATGAAATGAAAGAGATGACATCAGTGGCATTGGATAGTGGACGGTGTGGCACAGGCAATGGTGGCAAAGAAGGCCCTTTGGGTGGCAATGATAGGGTGGTAGGGTGGTAAAGATTGTGGTGGTTTGGTCGGTCGGCAAGGGTGGATGCTCCAATGGGCATGCATGGTGGCAACAAGTTCCAAGATGAAGGTCTTGGTGGTGATGTCTCTATGCTATGGCTAGATGGGAAGAGGGAAGAGTGGCCATCCGTAGGTGGAGGGTGACCGTTGATATTTTGGAGTGGGGATGAAAGTAGCCAACAATGGCTAGAGTTTTCTCCTCTTTACCAAAATCTTTCACACCTTTGGTACCATGTGAGAACAAAGAAATAAGAAGTTAAATTATACATTAACAAAGAGAATAACTCCATATATATGGTGGCAATGAAATGATCAATACAATTCTAACAATGTGGAACCAAATCCATTACACATATATAAACCTAATAAATTAATATACTTTAACACACTTACCTTTGTTTCTTGTTTTAGCATTCAAGCATAAAATTGCCTTTATAGATGTCTGTTTTGTTGCATATGAGAAGAAATGCATTTTTGCTTGGTATAAAGCTTGTATAACTTAACTATTAGGCGTCCTCTACGTAGATTTTGTGGTTGGTGGTGTTTGGTTATGTAATTTTTTGTGAGAATCGTTAGATTGTGTATTACGTGTTTTATGTTTATATGAGGTATGCAATCCATCAACAGATATCCTTAATCAAACCTATATATGTAAACCTCATTAGTAATAATATTTTTTTTCACTTTTCTCAAATCATGATAACAGAACATTGTGGTTAGATCCACAAAAACACATGATAAAGGATACAGCCACTGGTACACTTAGTAGCTGTAACTACCACCAGCCCTAGCAGGACATCCTCCACCCCTGGTAGTAGCAGTTTTATATGTTTAAAGTCAAGTTTCTACGGTTTGATAATTAAAATTATTTTTTTACGGTTATTGGTTTGAGCAAACTATATATGCTAGTTAACAATGATGCTCCTGTTGCTCACTAGATATTAGTTTTAGATTGAAGGTTCTTGTGTAAGCACAAAGACTGAGTAAAATAGGCTTGCAGCAGATGTTAAAGTAATGCTAGAGCATGCTATCAATGATAATCTCTCAGAATGACCACTAACTTGACAAAATACTGGTATTTTCTATGTAATCTCTGAGAATGATTGTTCACCTCGATAAAATACTGTTCTTTTGTATGCAATCTCTCAATATGACTTTTAACCATGATATTATGCCATCGTTTTGTACATAATCTCTTCAATCAATTCTAATTTTTCAGTTTCTTCTTTCTTGGTACCATCATTTGCTATGATACTATTGCACAGAGAATCTCATTCACAATCCAATTAATAGCAGTATAGCACATTATAAATATTATCTCTACTTCAAATTCTGTAGTTTCTAATTTTTCTAATAGCTTGTGCAGGATCAATTCTTGGGAATCTAACATCAATGTCTTGGGAATTTATTAAAAATATATCACAAGGTGACATGACAGAAAAGTAAATTATTGACCTTTAGATGCTCTGCACTTCACGATCGGCCATTGATTTTTTTACATTTCTTTCTAGAAGCTACAACTACTAAACGGGTCCTCTTAACACATATACCTCTGTATCGACCTGATGGAACTCCTTGTGGTCCACATCGTTCCTCTCCCATTATAAATCAAGTATGTTTCTTCATGGTCTTTTCATAACACAGATTACTGCCCTTTGCTCAAATTACATGTTTTCTGTATTTATTCTCTAATTTTTCATCTTTCAGAGAGTTTCTTATGCTGGTGTTGATCGAGGGATAAGGTAAGTTGTGTTAATGATCACTTGCCTTGTTGGTCAATGTCACTGAGACAATGTTGAATCCTGTTACCATATAAATACCAGAGAAGATTTTGAAATAATAAAATTAATGTACTAATAAGATGTGAATATTGAGATGGATGAGTGGTAATATTATAAGAGATGCGATAATAAATAATTTCATCTAAAATGGAGTAGGTGTTGCACCAGTGAATGATAAAATAAGAGAAAATCATGCTTTAGTGGATTTGGCCATATCCACGGAAGGTCTATAAATGCAATTGCATGGAAATGACAATTGATAAATTTAGGTAAAACTAAATGAAGTACAAGAAGACCAAAAGTTATCTGATAGAAATAGTGAAAAATTTAATATTACATAATTTAATGGAAAATTTAATTATGGATAAAAATAAATAGAATGAAAGAATTCATGTGACTAATTCCATATATTGGAATTAAGGTATTAGTTGGTGTTGTAAAATTAGTCTATTAATAACTGATATTTAGTAATCTAATTTTTACAATGTATAAGAGCATTCGTTTTCTAGACCTCATATTTAAGTGTTGATACCTTAAAAAATTTATTTCAAAAGCTTAAAGGAAATTGCACAAAGAAGATGTAGGACATGTAGAGAAATGGGCATGTCTGTCAGTAGCGTCATGAAGATCCTATATTTTATAGTGGTCAAACATGTAGGAGAGTTGATTAAAAGTAGGAACACATGGATGCTCTATTTCAGGGATACAAGAAATAAAGTTGGGAATATCAATGGAGCTTTACTAAGGACAATGGGAGGAGGCTTGTTAAACGAGATCATTGCTGATTTGTCAGAGGTACAATAGGGGCTATACATTGGCTTGGAATAGTAGGTGCTTCTCAACATAAAATATCGTGATAGGTGTGTATTTTGTGTCAATTTACTTCAAGAATGAGCATGGTAGGCACCTTGAGCTTGTTTAGCAGTCTATGACTACATTTGAAACAATGGTTGAGTTTACAGCTTTTCTGGAAAAGTTAGCTTATTGAAAAGTAAGTACTTTTTATAGTTTTTTGGTAGTTTTCATATAAGTAAAAAATTATAAGAACAATCTTGCAAACTTAAAATTTCGAAGTTAATTACATTTTAATGAGAGTAGTACTAAGATGAGTAACTTCTTGAGAAGTTCTTATATTGAATGTTAATATTATAAGAGATAAGCTTAAAAATGATTTTATTAGGAATAGAGTGGGAGTTGCACTTATTGAAGATAAGAAAAAATCAACTTAGGTAGTTAGGCCATATCTTTAGGACACCAGGAAATACACCAATTAAGAAAGAAAATTTAATTAGTGCAGAAAAAATTAAAAGAAATAGAGGTAAACCTAAAACTACTTAATTAGGAATTGTAGAAAAAAATTTAAATTTATTTAATTTAATCAAAGACTTAGTAATAGATAAGTATACTTGGAAGAAAAAGATTTATGTGGTAAATCCTACATGTGAGATTATGATTAGGATTGCTATTATTATTATTAAACAGTGTTGAAAACTCTGGATAATATTTCCACAGCTTGTTTATAAGCTAACTCTTATTAATTTTAAAAAAAAACACTGAATTTGAATTGAAGTGTAGAAGTTGTTTTAGAAGTAACAAGGAAAAAATATTCTTCAGAAAAATTCAGGAATAACAAGGAAAAATCAGGAACCAAAACAAAATGACAAATTTGTGAAACGACGATACCAAACTACTTAAATCAAACCTCATACATAAATTCATATTTTTTCCCCAGCAAATAATGCAAGAAAATCATTTGCTCAAGTTTTTATTTGTCACACAAAAGTATTGAAATTTTGAAAAAATATATCGAACCATTTGATGTTAAATACCATGTTTTTTCTATCTTTATTTAGTTTCTTGGAGGATTTTGAAATAAATTTTGAAATAGCATATTCTATTGAATTTGATTTTAAAATAATATATAAAATAGTATAATATTTTAGCAAAATAAATTTTAAATCAATAATAATAATATTCTAGCCAACTAATTGAACACGAAACTAATTGGTCCAACCAGTCAATTCACTAGGCTGTTTGGTTCAACCCCTAAAATGGCTAAAGTGTGGGCCTTCTTGACCCAACAATTTTTCTAGTTCCCAGTCTGACCAGTTCAATCGGCTGGTCCAGTTTGGTTTTTAGAACAGTGCTACCAGGTGTTTGTGAGCAATGATCATCCATATGCATCCCTCAAACGTATTGTTCTGCAAAACCAGTAGTGCTGACCTTATATTTTGATAATTATGGTTGCCTCTCTTCTTGCAGCTATCAGAATTACCTCAGTGAGGAAACATCTAGACGCCTGCTGGAATCATTTAAACCTGTATGCCTTTTCCCATTGACTTGGTTCCTTTTCAGGCAAAATGGAAAATACTGTAACAAACAATGATATTTACTGTTCACAACAGATACTCGTCCTCTCTGGCCATGATCATGATCAATGCACCGTTACCCACTCAACGTCTTATGGACCTGTGACAGAGGTAACAACATCAAGCTTTACTGGTAACTTCATTTACTGTTCAACCTAATTATACAAATTTGCAGCACACTCTCGGTACCATAAGTTGGCAGCAGGGAAACTTGTATCCATCATTCATGCTGTTTACTGTGGCTGCTTCTGCATCATTGAACTCAACCAACCAAGATTATAAAGTATCTACTCAATTATGTTTTCTTCCAATGCAAACACACATATACGTATGGTAAGTTGTCCTATGGATTCACTCCAGATATTGGAGTTTTTTTCCTTGTATACTGGGCTTACCCTTTTTCATATTGGAGTTCTTTTATCTTCTCAAGTGTCTTTGCATTATATCGTTAGGTACCTCATTCTTTTTGTGGTTACTCTTCTTCTGGTTTCATTTTGGCCAACAAGTGGATTGGGTTATTGGCAGCATTGCGAGCACTTTTTTGGTTATATAAAAAATGCGATAGCCCATAGGAAAGAGAAGGATGAAGATGAAAACTGTGAGTACGAGGAGATCTGGGATGCAGAGGGGTCAATGCATCTTGTTAGGAAAGCCGCAAAAACTATTCCTCATCCATCGTCAAGTGATGCAGCATTGACGGGAAGGTGTGTATGCTCTTTTTTTTTCTTAGCTTCATTTGATTAATGGTAATGTGATTAATGTCCTCCTACAGGGAAATGTTGTCATTGTTTTGATACTGATATTGCTTCCATTGACAACTCGTTTTACTGTCTGATGCTCTAAGAAAGCATCAAGTATGAACTAATAACTGTGTGGCTGACGTTCCCCTCCCTCATTTCAGAGGCACTATAACTGCAAGACCTCAAGCAAAAAAGTATAACATGCATGAGGCTGATCCTTCAATTACTCTGGAGATGAATGCTGAAAATATTGCAATAGGTTCTAGGTTCGATAAATCAATCATAAGAAAAGTCATACAACGGCTGGTCCGGATAATCCGATTGCTCACTATCATTGGCATTGTGAACATTCCCCTTTATATGATGATTCTGTTCAAGGACTGGATAGGGCGGTGACTTGCCTTAGGTTGAGCTTTTCTTTCCATCGGTTCCGCTGATGATGGGAATTACCTGAGGCCAGTGTTCTGCGCTCAGAAGGCAATTGTTGTTTGGGTCTTCCCAGGCCTGCTCCAATATCTATTTTGGATTAAAAACGCCAGCGACTGGGAGTCGTCTTATTATCCCTCATGTTCAAATTTTCCATTTTGTCTATTGACTCAGTCGACCACGGTATATATGTTTGAATATTTATGTATTAATCAGCCGATGCTTTACAAGACAAGAGAATGTCTAAGTTGCTTTAAATTTCGTATCTAACTTGCTTTTGTCAACTTACGCTGTTTTTTAGTCTGCTGGAGTCACAATTTCGTTTGAACAGATGGAGTCAAAATTTGAAATCTGGAATTATATCTTGGATGTTTTTGAAACTCTTTTTTTTATATAATGGCACTGTTTTATTTCAATTCCTACTCAAGTCAATTCTCGTAATTAGTTGGTTTGTACAATTAATTATACAATTTGTTTAAAAGAATTCTAGTTTCTTCCCATTTGGATTGGACTTTTGGTAGGCTGATTCATTGCGGAGGAAGATAAATTGATGAAATGTGTGCTATTTTATTTTTAGGAATACGTAGTTCCCTCCCAACTCTCTATTTTCACTATCAAATTACCTCATTCTCGGCAGCCTAACAATGAAGTTACAGCAATTTAATCATATCTTTCATTTGAAAAACAAAAGGCAATTTCAAATAAAAAACTATAATCACGAAGAAAGCATGTAAATAGACCCGACAATCCCTTCATTGAAATAGATATGTAATTTAAGGTAGAGTTTGATTACATTGGGAACCATCCGTTAGAATCGATTTTAGTTTTCATTCAAAAAACATTCACTTACCAAGGATACGTTTTTTAGTGCAGTTTCAAGCTTTTGTTACCGTAAAACTTTGAATCTGTCCTAAAATTATCAAACACATGTACACTGTTCAATAACTAAAGTTTAAATAAACTCCTTTTACTATTTATATACCTCCTCACCACAAGATCTTCTGCTGCCGTCGTAAAGAAAGCTACCCTACCATACTGTAACATCATGGTCTATTTTAGAGAGATTTTTTCTTTGTTCGTAAATTTTTATATATTATTATTATTATTATATAAATATATATATATAATTTTATATTAAAATTTACTACATATATCTCACGATTATTTATAAAAAAAATTTACAAGAAAATACAACCCATATGTCGAACTCCTCGAGATCTGCAGGTCGAAGTTCAACGTTCAAAGTTCAAAGAAGGGACTGAGCGGAATCGGTCCTCCGACATCGGTGATGGTCACTTATGTTTAAATCAAAGGATATATTTGGTGATAATTTTTTTTATTTTTTAAAATTAAATTAAAATTAATTTCGTAAACGAAGTTAAAATTGAACTGTAATTTAAATGATAACAATTTATATATTAAAATTTGTATATTAATAATGTTGTCGAAAGTAATTTTGAAAATAAAAAAAAGTCAAAATTGAATAAAACCAAAGTGACAGAATAATTGAATAATTTTACTACTAACCTTAAGAACAAACAAATGCATTGAATAAATATGAGTTTTTCTTAAATGATAAAAGTTCATTGCGTTTTAAAGCAGGGATATATTAAAATGAACCCAAAAGTGAACGGTTAATTAGGAACTTTCATTTTATAATGATACATTTTATTATTGTTTTTCATTGATTAGATTTGAGATTCAAATCATCGTTCAAATATAACGATACAATTATTCGTGTCATTGTGATTCACTCGTACGAATATAACGGTAGTACTTTCACCTACGTCATTTTTCATTTCGTTTATCGATACAGCTAATCAAATGGTTAGGTTGGAATGAACTGAGAGTTTGTTTGTAACGTCCAGAAAAATAAACGGTGCCAGTAGTTTTACAGACACGTGAGGTTGAACGAAAAAATAAAGATTTTTTTCGTTGAAGTGAGAAATTAATAATATTTATATTGCAAAAAAAATTAAACCCTTTTTAAATAGCATAAACGGTTAAAACGCTTAAATTTTTTTTCTTAAATTTTTATTTCTCGATTATTCCAACGTGACACAAATCCTTCTTGTACAGTTAGTTGTACTCTTGCCTGCTCTATAGTTGGCATGAATTTTGAAGGTTGGATTTTTCGAGATGACGAAAATGCCCTTCCAGTGCCCTGTTCGCTCGTGACATCTTCCAAATTTCAAAGATTCCGGTTCCTCCGTTTAGAGATCTGCGCATGTGCCCGGTCCCGAACGTTAGCCAACAACAAGAAGTCCGTCCGTCCGTCCGTCTTCAATCAAAAGGCGAGATAGAAAAAACAGAGCCCGCGAGAGCATTTTTTGGGTTAATCAGTTATTACCATCGCCAACACACTCCTTTTGCTTCTCGAGATTCACGATTGTAAAAAAAAAAAAAAAAAAGGAAAAAAAAGTTTGACTTAAACCTTGTTGATAGCAAAAGGACATCTACTGCAATGGTATCAGTGATTGGCAGATATCGTCACTGTAAATAAAAATAAAAATTGAATTATATTGTGAATGAAAAAAGTCTTTATTTATTATTATTATATAAAATTTTTTATTATATGATTTACTATATCACTTTAATACATTTTATTTTACTACTCTCAACTTTAACTTTTTATAGTTATTAAAGTTAACTTTAAAATGAGTAAAATTAAAAACAAACGTGTTTTAAGTTTAAACATTTTTTTGGTTCATTTAAATAAACATCAAATAAGCGTAAATTAAATTATGCATGGAATTCTACGCACACGTAAATATTAGAAAATTAGAGAAAGGTTAAAATATTAAAAATCTAGAATATTTTTAATTTTTTAAAAATTAAATATAAATTTTCTTACATTTCTGTAAAATCTATAAAATCTAGAATATTATAAAATTTTGGAAAAAAAATTAGTCAATTTTGAATGTTATATGAAATTAGAAAACAAATAAAATTGAAGTTATATAATAATTAATGTAGTTTAAATTTATAGATTAAAATTTATGTAAAAATTTATATAAAATTAAAGTTAGACATTCAAAAAAGCCATTTCTAAACACATCCCATGTCATTGTTGTGTCATGGATTTGTCTACTTTCACTCGACACAAAAATAATTTGAAATATAATTTAAAATGTATCTTAAAAAAAGTGTGTTTTTTTGTTACGTAAGTGTTTTTAATAAATCTACAGGAGTAGCATATGTTTAACGCATAATTCATCTATTAAAAAAGTAATTTATTTAAAATCTATACTGTGATTTTTTTAAAAGAATGTTAAGGTTAATAAAGCAAACTTACAAGAAATCTAAATAATACTTTTCTTAATAAAAATTCGAATTCAATACCTTAAGTTTTAAAAATTCCAAATCACGCAGAAAAAGTTCAAGTTACTGGAATGTAACGTGTGACGTATAAAACCAACGCAAAAGTGTAAAAAAAGAGAGTAAAATATATCACGGAGGTGACATACTTTTGTAATTATTATATTAAAATAATTCTAATTACATTAATAAAATTTAAAATTTGAAACTATATATTTTTCAAGATATCACATCAGTAATAATAAATATGACATCTACTCATTTAATATTTTAAAAATACAACATATAAAAATATATATTTTTATATATCATTTTATTGTTTCGTAAATCTTATAATGACATTTTGTTTTATCATTTTTATTATGTTGATTGAGCTTAATTTGACTAATGATTAAACATGACGAACAAACATCACACCATTTCTTTTTTAACTGCTTTTCGTTAGTCTGGTTTGGTTAATGTTGTCAATAATCTTTTTAAATTTATTTTTACTTACTTTTTTCTTAGGAATTTTTGTTCTGCTTAAACTTTAAACTTATTGTTTACTTTCTTGCTTTATTCGATATTTTGTGGTTTCATATTTATGTTGCCTTTTAATTAATTGTAGCCTTAACTTTTCAAAAGAAACAAATATAAAAATTTTTACTTAAAAGAATTGCATGTACGTACCAAAAATCAAAATTAAATTTGTCTCTCACAAAATAAACTTTATTTGTGGGCATATCTTTAATCAACAATTACATTCTTTTGCTACTGCACTACCTGTGACTGATCAAGCTACTGCAACCTTTGATCTTGCCATTCTCATCTCTGAGAGTCGATGAGGTAGCGGTTGATGTTAATATTTAAGGTTTGTTAGAAAGAATTATAAAAAAAAAGTTTGTTAGAAACAAATATGCTACTGCACTACCTGTGGGCATGCTTTTATTTTTGTGTGGCCTCCTTCCATTGGGACCTTTAATTGTCCCTCCCTCTATTGCTTATTTGGTTCTGCTTTTTTTGACATCTGTGTAATTTTTTATTGTGGTCATTTATGAATTTATAAATATGACTTCTTCATTCATTATTTAAAAAACTGTTTCTGTGAACTGTATCGTATTTAAAATTTTTCAAGAACGACAAGAGAGAAAGCAATATTTACACCACGCGAAAACTGTTTCTGTGAACTGTATCGTATTTAAAATTTTTCAAGAACGACAGGAGAGAAAGCAATATTTACACCACGCGGCGGGCTTGTCTTTTTCGGGAAGTCGCTTCCTTTTCTCAGCAGCGGTTATGTCTTTTACTCGACCGGGAACTCATCAACGGCTTTAATTCGAAAAAAAGGGGAAACGTGACCCACTAACACAAGAAATTTCCAAAAAAACAAAAAGAAAAAAAACGTAACAAAACCAATGCTTCCTTCCTTCCTGCCTTCCCTGCTCCTGTCACCAGAGTGGCAATAGCGAATCATGATGATGAGTGGCGCTGCCGTCGATTCTTACCACGCGTCTTGATCATTGCTTTTGGTTCTGGATTTGGTCTCTGCAGCACCACCACCACAAGCAGCGACCACTCCGCCGCCTTACTCCGTTCCTTCCACCAGGTACCTCCTCTTTTCCCAGGGTGCGAAGGGAGGGCGTGGTGTTGATGGGCTTTTCTTGGGTCGATGGGGTTGTTGTTCCGGTGGTTGTTTCTGGTGCTGGGTTTTGGTGTTTCCGTGGCGATATGCGCACATGGGTCTTTTGGGTATTGCTTGGGGTTTCCTTGCAGTGGTGCTAATGGCGACGGGATGAAGTTTGGATGTTTCGGGGGGAGCCTGCTATTTCCTTTCGTCTTCGTTTCCACCTGATCTCTGCGGAAGGCGAACGGAGGGCGACATTTCTTATTGCCATTTCCTTGCTGTGCTTTTGGCTAGATACTGAGATCAGCGTGAGTCTTGTGTTTTTTTGATGATGTTAGCTAGTTTGCAGTGTGAATGTTGTGTGCAAAAATGGGCCTTCTACCATGGAAATGCCTGAAGAAGCGTCTTTTCGGGCACATTCGTTGTCTTTGTGATGATCTGCTATGCTCGAACTTCTGTTTTGATTTTCTCCTGTTTGTCATGTTTTGAAATTCGCAGATGAATAGATCACTTTTTTTCTTATCCCAAATGAGAAATGTTTATGATGGAGCTATCATTACATCGGATGCCATTTGAAATGGCTGATAAATTCAAACATACGCCTGCCTTTTGTCCCTTCTTTTAAAAAGAGTCTAAAATACTATTTTGTGAAGCATATATTGACATGTGGGCCTCCTATGAGAAGAGACTCAGCGAGATAAGGGTGGCATGATTCACCTGCTTCATCGGAAACCAGCCACCAGCTGCTTCTCGGAGTGCTGGGGAAACAAGGAGAAGCTCTTGCATATCCAAATACTGCCATATTTTGTTTACTGAATTGGTGCCTTGACATGTGTTCCTGATTTCTCTTGTGGTCTTTAACAACGCAGTGAGTATACTTGATGTTTTGTATGGAATGGTCAAAATTAAGGAATCTGGAATATACCTTTTCCATTAAAGGTCAATTTGTGAAAAAGGAAGTAATACCATATTTGCATTGCTTTTTCCTTTTCAACATTTGTTGATATTTGTCAAAATGTAATCTATGTGGGCATTTTTGTTAAAAGATTCACTTGAAACTTTCTGGTTTACTTACTGATAGGGTTAAAGGTTTGTTCCACTGATTCTCGATGGCATCTGTCAATGCCTTCTTGGATGATACGAGGATGGGCCCTGAGGTTATTGATCCCCCCAAATGTGATGTATTGGCAGACATTCTTGAAGCTGGGAATGAGACCCTTCAGCGGTCTCCAAAGTCCCATGTACTTGCTGCAAACAGTGTTCGGGATCTCTTGGAGTGTCCTGTATGCTTGAATGCAATGTATCCTCCCATACATCAGGTAAGAAGATCTCTTGATTTCTTAGGCCAGGACTACTACTAATATTTTGTGGATGCTTCTCTGCCATGAATTTGGCAAAAATTAGATGGTCCTAACATGGTCTATAAGTTTCCAGGATAGTTATTTACTTGCAGATGGTTCATGGGCCTGAACCAAATTTACAGCTAACACATGATTTTCAATTCCAGTAATAGGTATACCGACAATATACCATGTGTTCCATCTACTTATAGGTCAATGTTTCTGATCTGTGAATGAGAATATCTGCAGTTTGTTTTATTCTCCCTTGAATATTACAGTTATATGCATGATTTGTCCATATGACTTGACCTGATCTGATCTATATTATTTTCATAGTATGTTTGTTTATGTTTCTCTATTGTGTTTGTTCAAAGCATGTTCGTGAATTCTCTCGTTCTTTGTCGATGTTAAAGTAGAGGAACCTTGTCCAATTTGGTATTGTCTCCTACATCAACTATTTTTGTGATAGTATTTGTTCTAAATTCTAAATTTCTTGTTTTCAACTACATATTATGTTTCCAATGATTTAATGTTTTCCAATAATTAGCAGTATCATTTTAATCCTCTCTGAGCAAACTTTTTCTTAAAGATGATACTATTTTAATGTGTACTTATTTATTTATGCAACGTTTTGTCAAATATGTCTTGATGTGTTTGTGTTTGTAACTTTGCAATAACAGTGTTCAAATGGTCACACTTTGTGCTCTGGATGTAAACCTCGAGTACACAACCGATGTCCCACTTGCAGACATGAATTAGGTAACATAAGATGCCTTGCTTTGGAAAAAGTTGCTGCTTCTCTTGAGTTGCCCTGCAAATACCAGGGCTTTGGGTGCATGGGTATCCATCCCTACTACTGCAAGCTTAAACATGAATCAATGTGCACATTCAGACCCTACAATTGCCCTTATGCTGGCTCTGAATGCACCGTTGTGGGTGATGTTCCTTACTTGGTTGGTCATTTAAAGGATGATCACAAGGTCGACATGCATAATGGAAGCACTTTCAATCACAGATATGTCAAGTCAAATCCACATGAAGTTGAAAATGCAACATGGATGCTAACGGTATTAATCTGATCCCCATCCCATTTTCATCTACTCGTTTTTTAGAACGCCATATCCTTAGAGCAGCCTACCGATCTTGTGGTGATTTCTCCTCCTCCAGGTTTTCAGTTGTTTTGGGCAGTACTTCTGCCTACATTTTGAAGCCTTCCGACTTGACACATCACCTGTGTACATAGCTTTCTTGAGATTCATGGGTGACGATTCTGAGGCAAAGAACTACTGCTACAGCCTTGAAGTGGGAGGCAGTGGAAGGAAGATGAGTTGGCAAGGTTTGCCTCGAAGCATAAGGGACAGCCACCGAAAGGTGAGAGATAGCTATGATGGACTTGTGATTCATCGAAACATGGCCCTCTTCTTTTCGGGTGGTGATGGGAAGGAATTGAAACTCCGCGTAACAGGGAGAATTTGGAAAGAACAGTGAGAAATGATCAAGCCCCTTTGCTCTTTCCCTCGTCTTCCTGTTCTTCTAACTTGAATTGTCTAATCATTTATCCGGATCATGTATTTTAAGGACACGAATGGCAAATTATCCTTGCCTGTGTCGGTGCTAAAATGCATGTACCACAAAGAAGATGATTCCAATCGCATATTCTCCTGCAGAATGCGCCAACCAGAAAGAATACGAATCTACCGTTGTAGATTATAATGTAGTGTATGTAGACGAATCTACGGGTCTCACTGTTTTGTTGTATTTTAGTGTGTTTGTGCATTCGAAAATGGTAAAAAAGAAAATTATGAAAAAATCATTTCTTATTGACTGAATTTTAAATGACATTTGTGTCGAAAAACTGTTTTTTCGGAATTTCTCAATATATAGAAATAAAATATAATTTTTCAATCCTTATTTTTGACTTCTTTGTTTTGAATATACGAAAAATTAATCACATTATTTACATAGGAACCATTGATATTGCAACCTTTAATGATATGTTAAAAATATCCTATCTATTACAAAAATACACCTTTTTTCTAGCATATCATACTAAAATCTGTACGATTGAAACTCTTACAGATCGAGGGAAATACAAATTTGATTGGTCGATGCTTTGCTTGTTTCAATTTCAATAGAAAATACTCTAATTTCATATTATATATCATTATTATTATTTATGTACACGTTTTTACTATATAATTTACTGTAAAATTTAATTTCATTTATTTACCACAAGCAGAAATTCTATCATATTTCTAGGGGAGTCAATTGAAAAGTCTTTTATATGTTGGAAAGTGAGTAGAACACAAATGCTAAGATTTTTACTTTTTTTTGTCATTTTTTACGTATACAAACACTCCTTTAAAGTTATATCTAACGTTTTTTTTAACTTCTGTGTAGACTAGCCTCTATATTATCCAAAATTAATTACAGATATGTTTTTGTATCCACTGACTATGTGGACATAAACTTTGAATTCTACTTATAAGTGGTACTCTTCGATCACAATCAAGCATTTTAAAGATAATATTACAATGTCTTTTAGAAAAAGGAACAACTCTCTGCCAATAGTCGTTAATATTTTGCAGAATCTTTTATATGTGATCAAAGATCCACACCTAGGACTTCAAACTAACACAACAAATGCAAGAAAGTATAACTGAGAAAAATTCTTAATGTAAGAAAATGTCTAATTTGTTGACTTAAAGTAGCTTTTAAGAAAAGGTTTAAAAAAGAAACAATGAAACAAAGGGATAACCAAGTAATGCCAATCAAGAGCTAGTTCAAAGTCTCCACTCGAATGATGGCCAATATATTTTCCAATGTGGTGACCGGTGAGTAATGAGAGCCCTTGACTCAATATTACTGTACTTGTGTTTGTCAATTCCCTGGTTTTTCGGATTTTTAAAGACAATAGAATTTAATAAGAAAGGTTATTGATGGTCACTCTGTTTGATTTCTAATCCACCTATCTTGAGTTTTCTCTAACGCCGTTGTTGATATGCACATATGGAAACTGGAATTGAAACCATACGTAGGGTTATAAAAGCGTTTCCACTTGGCATAGGTTTTCATTAAAAATTAATTTTGATCCTAATTTTTTTATTGATTATGAACGAACTAACTAAAAATTTCAAAGAGAAATATTTATGTACTTAATTGCAACTATATAGCCTTATTGTTGAAAGCAGACTGAATTGGTTCTAAGCTAGAACCATTGAAGCATATCTTAGATCACAAATATTTAAACCACGTGGGATTAAGATAAAAATAAGATACTTAAGTTTAGCAATGATAGGTTTCCCAATTGTATCATATTAAATGGTCATGAGATTCCAAAATGTGCGAATTTTAAAATTTTAATTGAAGTATCATATTAAATGGTCATGAGGTTTTTAATTTTTAATTCAAAAAATTAATCTAGTATTTGGTTTTTTTTTTTTTCCTTTGATAATAGATTAAAATCATATCAACATATAAAAGGCTGTCCTCAGTGTTTTATTTCTATAAATTACTAAATGGAAAACATATATTAGTTCATACCTACAAATGGTTCCACACAGATCATTCTCCTCCAACGAATGAAATATGCTGCTTCAGTCAACTCACTGATTCTCTAGCAGTAGAACTTGAAATATGTGATTTAATATAGGGTCCTATTTTTACAAACCATAGCACCATTAGACTGAAAGCTGTCCTGGGCCACCTGACAGCAATTTCCACTCTGAACATGTTCATGTTCATGCTTATGTGAGTATCTGGTTTGGTAGAAATGGTTCCAATGAACAATTATGATTCTAGAGTTGTTTCCCCTGTCGTATGCTAAGGAACGTTGTGTTGGTTGATTGGTTATGCCTATGGATCAAACTGTCCCAACAATGCAAAATCTTAAATGTAATTAATCACCAATAGCCTCTGCATGTACAATGTCCATCCTTGAAATGATGAAACCTACTTGAATCTCTTATAATTATCTCCCTTTGGGCAATTCTTGAAATGAAAATCATGGTCGTGTGGCAGTCACCACAAATTCGGAGGTTCTTAAATATTTTAATAGGCATGTGTGGAGGCAGTGAGATAATTCCAAAGGCAACAGCAAGCTTCTCACTATGATGTGTCAAATTCTGTTCCTTCTGCTCTTCTTCCACATCATGTAGCACAAAATTTGTTTCTGGGATATATCCTTCTTCTTTCATCTTACTAATCAACTTCTCAAGCTGCAAATTGATCTCTTTAATTCTTGGATGTGAATCATCACTGACCAAGAAATGATGAACCTGTCTTTTGACCTTGATCCAACTAGACCCAGGCTTCTTTACCACCCCCAATTCACCCATCATTTTTCTGATATTTGCCACCTCATCCCACATGCCCACAGCAGCATAGATATTGGCTAACGTGACATAAGTTGCAGGATTTTCAGGCTCAATTTTGAACAAAGCTTCTGCAGCACACCTTGCAAATACAATATTCTCATGAATTCTACATCCATTGAGCAATGCTGCCCACAAGAATTTATTCGGCTTTATGGGCATCATTTTGACAGTGGCTACCACTTTGCCAAACAATCCAGCTCGGCTAAGGAGGTCAACAACACAAGCATAGTGGTCAGATGTATGTGTCAACCCATGCTCTGTTACTATGCTATGAAAAAGTTCAAGTCCTTCATCAACTAAGCCAGCATGAGTACATGCATAAAGAGCACCAATAAATGATACATGATCGGGTTTTATACCAGATTCCAACATCAATTGAAAGTACTGTAGTGCCACTTCAGGCTGGCCATTCTGAGCATGGCCAGAAATAATTGAACTCCACGAAACCACATCAGGATTTGACATTGCCTTGAAAACGTTTACTGCACTTCTTATATCCCCACACTTTGAATACATATCTACCAGTGCAGTCATGGAGAATGGAAAAGTACATGGCATAGACCTGATCATGTTCCCATGGACCTCTTTCCCAAAGCATTCTAAGGCTTGGTCTGAGCAAGCATTCAGAATTGTGGCATACGTAAAGTCGTTGGGGCAGATCCCAGATTTCAGCATCTCAGTGAATAGCAAGAATCCATCCCGAATCCTACTACCATCAAAATACCATCCCATCATTGCAGTCCAGGACACAACATCTTTGTTCAACGAGTCATTGAAGATGCGCCTAGCCAAATCAATACATCCACATTTAGCATACATATCCGAAAGGGTACACCAAACAACCAAGTCCACATCCAATGCAGCACGTATAATGCGCCCATGGATCTCCCTCCCATATGATAGACAGGAAACAGCAACGACAGCAGCAAGAGCACTAGACACCACGAATAGACTAGATGTCGGACCTCCACTCATCTGCATTTTTCGGTAGAGATCAAGAGCTTTCAATGGCTGGCCGCAACGAACATACGCAGACATCATCGAACTCCACGAGAAACTATCTTTATCCTGGTCATCCATGCTATCAAAGACCTGCCTGGCGTCCATGATACTTCCGTTTCTCACATATCCTGTGATCATTGCATTCCACGAGCAAGAATCTCTATGACCCATATCATCAAACACCAATCTCGCATCATCCACGCAGCCGGCGTTCGTGAATAGGGTAATGAGCCGGTTGCAAGTGACAACCCCTGGTACGAATCCAGAGCTCCTGGTGTGGGCATACACTTGCTTGGCCTCTTTGGTTGCAGAACGACGGAGGTAGAAGTGGAAGAGCGAGTGGTAGACGGCAGGAGGCGGTGGACGAGTGGGGCGGAGGTGGTGGAGGAGTTGGAAGATGATGGTGACATCCTGGTCTTCTTTGCATAGTCGGTGTATGGCTTCTGAGAACTTGTTCTTGCGGCAGAGGGTGAGAATGAGTTGATCAGAAGTGGAGATGGTGGTGTTTGAATACTGTGGTTTGAGGAAAGATGGTGTGACGGCGGAGGCGGTGGCGTAAGACGTTGAGGTGGTGGCGGTGGTTAGGCTTCTCGTCGGTGTTTTTCTTCGTCTCACAGAACGGAGTAAGATGCAGAATTTTTCTCGTTTCATGTCAAAAAAGTAGAAGGCGAAGGAGGAAGCAGAAACAATCTCCACTTCTGAAACTGAAGAAGGTCATTTTCTCGGATACTGAAATTTTTTTGTATTAAAAAAAATTGTATTCGCTTAAAAATTATTATTTTTTATAAATTTGTAAATAAATCTTAAATTTAAAATAAAATTTATCTATTTTTTAAAATTATTATTTTAACATTAGTAAAATTTTAAACTTAAGACCATAAATTTTAACGAGACATCTTGTAAATAAAATTTATTTATTTAAAAAATAAAAGGTGAGAATGTGTCTATAAAAAATTCCTATAAATCAAATATATACCATTTTTTGATAAAAAAGTTATAAAATATGCTATTGAGTCGACAAAATTCATGTTTTTTTATCAAAGAAATGACTGTAGTTTCAACCCTAGCTAAGAAAGGTAATTTACATTTTTATAATAGTAGATCTTTTATTTACGTTAAATTGTGCTGAATTAAATTTTTACGTGATATCAAAATAGATTTATAATATAAATACTTGTAAATATAAAAAATAAAAATCATAAATAAAAGACGTGTTGAGAAAAGTTTCAAAAAGTGATTAGACCTAGAAACATCGAGAAAATTTTGACTATTACGATAATTTCATTTTTTTGAAATATCAAAATCAAGAAAAAGTACGATGGCAATTAATTTTTGTTATTTTCATAGTTTTAGTTTATCATACAAAATTTGATTTCAAAATTAAAATGAAATAAAAAAAATAGACAAATTTTGTATAAGAATTCAAAAAGTTTCCATTTTTATTATATATAAAAAACAATAATTTTATCTTAAGTAAGATCGACTCGAACATTACCTGCGCTGCGTAGATTTCTCCTGTGACACTGCGGTCCCTTGCTCTCCCTTTACATTTCCCCCGGGATCCTTCCCTTTCCCGCCCGAAGGGTTTGCCTGAGGTTAGGGTTTTGAAATTGGAGCTCATCGCTAGAGAAGAGACAAATGTACGGATCGGAGCAGCATCAACCGCAGCCTCCACCGTTGCAGCCGCCGCTGCCCCCGCACCCGCATCCGAGCATGGGCGATTTTAGCAGAGGCCCTCCTCCGACATTGCGGCAGCCTTCTGCTTCCTCAACGACTCTCGTGCACGAGTACCCTCACCCTAATCCGCCGCTTCCTTCGTATGAAGGTACAAATCCTTCCGTTCAAGATAGGAAGTTGATCATGACTTCTTCTCAAATGTTGCTTTAGTTCTGAAGGATTTTTTGTTGAGTTTGGGATTGTCGTTGCGAACCTAACCGGGCGGAGATTTGTAGCCAGGTAGTTCCCCCGTTGCGTGACATGGACAAATTTATACGTTCAAATTACTCAACTCCTTAGGTTTTGATTCTTCCAAATACTTATTTGCTTCATCTTTGTGATGCAATCTGATATTTGTTCCTATCGTGTCTTTTGAGATTGTAAGGACTCATCATCCTTTGATTCCCAACTATACCATGCATTATCGCCATGCTTGCTAGTGATTTCATCATAATCTGCAACAAGCTAGATAGAGTAGAATCCAACCCCAGACTATCCAATTAGATCGAGGCTATCACCTATCTGTATATTCTCTGCAAAAGCCAAGGTCCTAGATTTGGCAATGGTACCAAAGTTCCCGATCATCTTTTCCTTAGTCATACCAATACTCCATCCCAAATGTACAATTTTTTTTCTCTTTGTCTAATTTTATCTCGAATCTCAAGCTTGAAGTTGTTACCTTACCGTAGGACTGACTTCCTTGTGGTGAATGCAAGGAACTTGATATTGCTCAACTCCTTGAGATGAACTTTGATGATGGGCTTCCCACAAAAAATTAAGGGATGTTATTTTTTTGAAGATGTCTGTTTTTATTGTGGCTCTAGCGATTTCTTCTCTACAACATTTCACAAATAGATTCCCCAATAACTCTGGCTCCCTTATTGCCCCTTTTTTGACCTCAATCTGTTGAGTCTCTTGAGTTTGATATCTTTCCTTTGATACCAGAGATTTCCCCTAGATCCCATGGACCTTCATCCATGTAGAGCCACATGAAATTGAGAGAAGAGTATTTGTGTGATGACAAACTAAAGAACATAGATGAATGTCTCCTAATATCGTATGTGGAAGCAACTAGCTTCCTTGCCTTGCAATTGTGGATATCTTCCCCTTTCAAGAAGAACCTTCTTTGAAGGCTAAGAGACAAAGAGTCCATTTTGAAGAATAATTCCCATAACCACCATTCCCTTTCTAATTCAAGTCACAGGCTGTTGCTCTTGCACAACATAGTTACTTTCCCTATCTGATGACATAGCCTCCACTTTCCCCAAAGCTTCTTGGTTGAATTTCCTCGGAAGTAGAGAGGTTTGTGCCTTGTCTCCCCATTGCTTGAGGTCTTGTATAGAGTGAGGTGTGATCAAAGTTGACGTGGATCCATGGTTCCATTAGTCTCCATGCCTCAATTGCTTTGCAAGTGATGACAAAGGGAAATCCATCAATAGAAGGCATCTTTTTCCTCAATTGACGTTGAGTCATCTTGAGTAGATTGTTAGACTATTACGATATTGTGTGTGTTGTATATTATAATGGGTTAGTCTTACATTTCTAGAATTGTGTTAATTGTGTTTTTGTAGTCTTTATATATAGAGACATTGTCTTTGTTAATGGAAATCTACTTTCACCCATTTCTTGTGTCTTTACATAGACAATGAGAGACTAATCCTTAGCAAGGAGTTGATGCCAAAGTGTTAACCTTGTAGGTTCTCACATTGACTCCTCTATTGATTGTTTGATCCTGTCAAGTCTCTGATTAGATGAATCAGCTATCATGGCTGATGGTTTGATTTTGTTGAGGCTTCAAACAGATTGGAAGGAGGCTTGTTGAACTTCTGTAAAATTCTTGACAATGTTAGATAGTTCCTTTGATATTTGACAATTTTCTATCATCTCATTCCTCTATTCTTAAAAACAACTTGAATATTGTTATATCTTGTCTTTTTATATGTTGGTTGAACATTGCTGACTTTGATACCAAATGATGAAAACCTAATTGGTTAGTGAATCATAGCTTGGTGGTTCACCTATTGTGTTGGTGGACTACTTGATGCACAATGGTAGTTGGTGAGCATTAGTGATGAACTTCTTGTTTGTGCAATACCTCCTTTTCATGGTACGCTAACAAGAGAAGGAAGGAGCATACGTTTTGAAAAATAGACAAGATCTCAATTGGTTTTTTCATGTATTTATAGCATTTTTTGTTATACATAGACAGGAACCCAACAACTCAACAAACTTTAACCCAAAAACTAATCTCAATTGTAAAAATGTTGATGATTTTGTTGAGGAGGCTCTTCTTGAAAGGTAAGAGATAAAAATGTAACTCATTTAGAGGAAGCCATGCATTCACAAGTGACACAAGTAACTTAAATGGAGGAGATATTTAAACAACTTGATGTGTAACTTTAATGTTTCCAATCACAATAGTGGTTTGGGATTTAATAATTTAAGTCACATATCATTTCTTCATCTTGAGATATTAGTAGATGAGGTGTGATACATGTTGGAAAGCATGTATTTTAAAACACCTTGTATGTAGTATTATTATTGCTTATGCTATTAATAACACATTTGGAGCCAAAAAAGCTTTCATTTCATGTTCTTTATTGAGAACTTGTTTGCAAGATGAAGTATTGGAGAATAAATATAATGGAAAATGGATGCTCTTGTATCACATGGTATATAATTCTGTAATGCTAAATAGTTTTACATCGTGAGAATTACAACAAGTAGTAACAACCTATGCCATGATCCCACTATGTGGAACGAGCCCTCCCCTCCCCTCTACGTCCTACCCAACCTTGCACCTCCACTCCCTTCCTCCTGCCCCTCCTCTCCCTTCCTCAATCTTTGCTAGGTGATCGGAAGTGATGAAAAAATTTATTAAAATGAAATTTAATATTGGTAGTTTATGAACTTGTATTTAATTTATGCATTTTATTAGCATTTCATTAATATTAATATAAATATTTTATTAATATTTAATATTTGTATTTGATATTAATGTTAAAGTGTGTTAATATTAATATTAAATATTTTATTTTAAATTCTTGACTTTCCTTGTGCACAACTAGATCCTTTTTTCCTAACTTTTTGTACTTTCCATTTTCTAAATTTTTTAACTTTTCATTATGCACAAATTGACCCTATAGTCAAATATTTAGTTAAATTATATAAATTTATATCTTTTTTTGCAATTCCTAACGAAGTAGTTTTAGATCTCCTTTACTTCTTTTAGTTTTTTCTACACTAATTAATTTTTCTCTCCTAACTTGTATATTGTTTGGCCTTTGATAGTGTGGGTATTATTTAAATAAATATTTTTATGAAAATATATGAATGAAAATGTTTGATTTGTTGTTAAATTAAATCTATATATTTTCATGGTTTTTTATTTTAATTAGTTTTTATCTTGGCATCAATGTATTTTTATACTATTGATATTTGTTTGAAGTGAATTAATGAATGGAAATTCAATGAATGTTATTATGGATGATGAATGTGTTTTTTACAATTTGATGAATGATTTATAATGTTCTTATCTGATGACATAGAAGAATCATAAAAGTAACTCGTTATATTTTATTGTTTGATTGTCCAGAGTAAAATGTGAAATTTATTGATTTTAAAAACTTTTTTTATGTAGTTTTTTAACGATAGTTTCAAGATCAGTTGTCTTTTCTATTCATTTTATGGTAACAATTACTTTTCCATTTGAGTTTGATGCACATTTTTTGTATGTTTATTTATAGATGTTTGTGGAGCTTTTGCATAAGGACTTTTGCACTTGATTTCTTATTGTTCCCCCGTACTTTCACTCCAGTAAATGCAAAAAGGACTAAACATGTACTCAATGCTTATAAAGTTAGTTTTTCACCTATGAAAGGGAGAAGTGAAAGTGTTAGGGGTATAAAAGGATAGTTTTTTGCTTATAGAAAGGAAAAGAAGATAGTGAAAACTCTCATGAAATGGTAGTGCATGAGGATTAGACGTAAGTAATGGTTTAATCAGTATAAAATCATTATGTCAATTGTAGTTTGCATGTGACAAGTGTGTTTTCTCTTTTTACACAATTAAGCAGTATCTTTGCATGTGCTCATGACCGTCATTATTTTGTTCTTTCAAGAAGCATACAAAATTGTTGGACTAGCATCCTTGACTTCTCATGCCCTCTTTATGCCTAAGTGGTAAAGGTTGTAGATCATTTGTGTTTTAGTTGTGACTTGTGAGATTAGTAGTTGGGTTTGGGTGCTGATCAATATTATGGTGCTCAAAGGTGTTTTGAAGGCCACTTACTTTGGAATTTTTTGTTGTAATGTGCCTCTTGTATTATAAGGGGATGACAGCTGAAGATACACTATGTTTACTTTCTACAATTCACGAGGATGTTATTTATAGGATTAGAGCAGGATGGATGAAGTGAAAAAATGCTTTTGGAGTGTTATGTTATAGAAGGGTATCCTTATAATTAAAAGAAAAATTTCATAAAAATGGTTATTCACCCAATTATTTGACTAGTACTACTAGCTTGTAAAGCATGACCATATGTAAAAAATTAATGTTAACGAGATATGTATGCTTAGATAGATGAATGATAATACTATAAGTTAAAATAGGAATATGGTAGTAGTTGTATCGATAGAGGATAGGATAAGAGAAAATTGGCTTTGGTCATATACTTAGGATACTAAAGAGCATACTAATTGGGAGAGAAGAATTAATTAGTATAGAGGAAACTAAAAGTAGAGAAAAACTTAAAGCTACTTACCTAGAAATCGTAGGATAAGATTTAAATTTATGTAATTTAATTTAAAAAATATATGAGGCTATCATAGAAACCAAAGATAGGCTATATGTAATGTGTTTCATGTTTGTTAATTTCTATAGATAGAAATATATGGAAGAAAAAGATTCAGGTGGTTGATTCCAAATGATGAGATTCAGACTCAGATGTTATTTTTTGTTGTAGTTGGACCTTGTGGGCCTATGGCTGAATAGAAATGGGGTGATTTTCTAGAGGAGGTGTTGTTCAAGGGAGATTTCTATGCAAGCTCTATTTGGGGTGTTGGTTTTCATTTTTCAGTTTTTGTTTTTGCATAATCATTTTCTGTTTATATTTTTGAAAATATATTTGTTTCTTTTTGGTTGAATTTCTTGGTCAGTCTTTTATTGTTTTCTTTTGTATGCACTTCTGATCGACATGATACACCTTATCATCTTCAAAAAAGGGAAATGTTTTACATTTTTTATTGAATGGTTAACAATGATGTTAGATTTTGAACACATTGTTTTCCTCAAGTACTTTAGGGGGAGTTGTGTACTTGGGAACAAATGGTAATCAATGTAAAAGATTTTTTCTTTTATCAAAAGTGTTGCTAAAAATAGGGTGTTTGTGCGTCTTTTTCATTGAAAAATATATATTTTTGGTTTCCATCACAAGCTTATAAAAATTTTTCTTTCCTTTTTCATAAAAAATGTTGATACTTGAAAGGAAAATATTTTTTCTTTGTTTTGCACACATGTACAAATACTTTGCTGGAATCAAGAGGAAAATATAATCTAGTGTTTTCTTTTTCCTTTTGGCTTTTCTTTGACTATATATTTTTCCATTTCTTTTAGTTTACATGGTACAAATGCCTGTCATTACACAATCATTGGTCATGAAATTTTTTATGTGATCATCAAGATATTTCATTCTTCTTGATCTAAAATCATGAAACTTTCTTTTTCTTACTAGCTTCCCCAACATAGTTTGTCCTTTTGCTGATCTCAATTTTCATAATAAATGCTTTAATTTTAGGTCCTGGAGATATTCATGGAAGAAGAAACAGAAAGCTGGCCCAACGTCGAGCTGTGGACTACACAAGCACCGTTGTTCGATTTCTGCAAGTAATCTTTATTTTTATATCTTATGAAGTAAGTCTTCACTAGTGTACTTTTCATAGAGTTTCTCAAAACCAAAGATTCACAAGAAATCCCTACTCTTTTTGGAAGTTCTTATATAATTAGTATCATTATTCTTTCTTTCATTTTTTTTAAAATTATTTCCTTCTCACTGTTAAAAAACGTTCACTTTTTTACTTTAATTTCCTTTTTTTTCTTGAGTGTTACAGTGCTTTAAAAATAATTTCATTTGTTTCAGACTACTTTTGTGACATGTACTTTAATTATTAGGCTACCTCATAACAATAATAACAAACATCATGGAGTATATGAACAAACTCTTGCATGAGGCTCCAACCCATATATGGATCACACTGGAGGATCCATGTTTGTGGACTTACATTTCTGGAGAAGAAAGGCTGTTTGCATGGTCTTGAAGTGAAATCACAGTAAAGTTGCTTGTATGTGAGGGTCACCCTCATAAATTATGGTTCATGAATGTTGGTGTTTAATTAATATCATGGATTGCTCATTGGGAAGTTGAGGATGAATCAGATGTAGCATTCTGATTGCCTTGAGCTTTTTTGATGCTATCTTTTTCATTGCACTTATATGTTGTTTCACGAACCTGTTTGCTTTGTTTCATGAACGTATTTCATTTCCTTTCCTATGTAATCACATATCAATTTCTTGATGATGCATGTAGTTACATTTCAATTGCATGAAGATTAGTTTCATCCATTGGCATGTGACTTATTGAACAGGAAAAATGATTAACTTTGCAGTATTGAGTTGTCTTACTACCTTTTTTTTACTTGTAATATCTCATGACTATATACTGTCAACTACCCTTTTGAGTCATATTGTATTCTGCAAATCTTTCAGGTACGGATGTGGCAGAGGGATACACGAGACCGTACTGTACTGCAACCTGTTCCAGCTGCAGTAGTGGATGTTAGATGTCCCTCCTATTTTTATTCCTACATGACCTTGTTGCACATTCTATGTGTGGGGTTGATGGTATTTTTATTTTAATCTCATGTTGTATGAAAAAAGGGTGTTCAACTGTTAAAGGACTAGCCAGTAAGCCTGTGCTACGCACAGGTAAAAATATACCAAATATAGGTTGAATGTAGAAATAAGCAATTCTATTAATATATGTGTCAAATATGTTCTTATATTTATCATGAGATGTGATGCGTACATATTGAAATTTATACATTGATAGATATTGCTTATAAGATTGTTTATATTTCAAATTACAAAAAATCTGTATTGTAAATTGTTTGTCAAATAAGTTTCTTTTTTATTCGGAGTTCTAGCCTGCAAAAAAGTGAGGTTGAGTGTGCAAAAAGTCAATTTTATTTTATTTTTTGAATACATAACTAATAGTAGCTTCATTGTTCTCTATAGGTTATTATCATAATGTTGACCTTTTACTGTATTGTTCTGGTATTTTCTCATAGATTAGAAATTTTTTATCTTTGATGCTAGTGAAGCATTCTTGATATATTTAAAGATTTCATGTCACAACTCACAACACATGCATAATTGTAGTTTTTGAAGAAAAATAGTTTTTTTAAAATAAATTTTTAATATTTTAAGTTAAATATTCATCATGTACTATAAATTTCATAAGCAAAATACAAGATGAATATTCAAAAAAGAGTATGCTGGAGATACCTAGTGAAGTTATACCATTTGGTCATATAGCTCGATTAGGAATCATTGGAAAAATAGAGCATATTTCTTAATATCATCATTAGGAAATTTTTGATCATTGGGTGTTTTTTACTGTTAGATCCTCTTATATATATGGGGATTTGTGCCATGCATAGGGTTCAAAACCCGTGTATGTGAGAAAACAATAGGAATTACATAGGCCTTTTTGAATGGTCACTTCAGGTTTCTTGGAGTGGATTTTGGCATGCATTTATATTGTTTTTCTTCTTTTTGTTCTTAAATTTAGAAATCAAAATTTGGTGATAGACTAGAAGATGTGTGTGTTTGTGCTACAACTACTACTTGTTGGAGGGCTGTGGTTTGTCATGTGGAATGTGAAGCTATGTCAGGACTTGGAGGAACACTGCTTAATAGAAGAGATAGGGGCTGTGGAATGCAAGATGGAGTCAAGGGCTAGGTGAACATGAGGTTGAGTAAATTGGATTAGGGAATTCTTGTTAAAAATCAGAATTTTTATGAGGGTGTGGATGGTGATGGAGTGAGTGCTATGGAAGAAGGCGAGGGCATGGGTGAGCTTGCTGAGGGCAACAGAGGTAATGTGGTCCCAAGGGGTTTAGTGATTTTTGTTTGAGTTGTTGGTTGTTTCCATGTTAAACATTAAGGTGAGCTTGAGAAGAGAGGTGGAGCTACTGATTGTGATGCTTGGGGACATGATTGAGGAAGAGGCAGTGATAATGGTGTGATCAACAGACGAACAGTTTCTTGATAAGACTCATGTTAATTTCAACAGAGCTTTTTTGTCTAGTTTGTCTCATGGTTCACTTGTAATAGCAGTTGAACGAGAATGTGGGCAACGACCAAATACAAGCAAATATAATATAATCCAATCATACAAGTATTTGTTTCAAGATACAAGAAATGGAATATCAGCTGCAGCTGGAAGGAATGAAGGAATGAATCAAATGCAATAACCTATTAAATTTTACGTGAAAAATTCTACAGATTTTTTCATATTGTTGCCAGCATCTAAAGTAAAAACATGATGACCAGTACGGGGTGGAAATTAAAATGGCCAAAGAAGATGGCTTGAAAGTTAAAAATACCTGGTGAGATTGGAAGGAAACTGAATTTTAACAAGTTAACTGGCTACAATTGCAAATGGATGTTTGTATGGTTGTGCTTGTGACGTTGACATCAAGATACAGAGCATCTTTTGGCTGAAGAACAAGGTTGTGTCATGTTCCTTAGAGTCAACCTAATTTAATCCATGTAGTTTGAAGGGTGCTGAACTTCTTATGATGTGTGGTTCACATATTCCTAATCTGATGACTGCAGAGCTTTTTTGAGATTTTATGCAAATGCTTTGTCATAAAGAAAGGTAAAGCATGGACTTCAACATGTGCATTCTTTGGTGTCTCACAAAGTCCCCACAAAAGAGCCCTCCACTAAAGCATTTGCATAGATCTGTATTTTTTCTCTCAAATGGAGTAATTTTAGTATAGTTACATGACTGACCTAAGGGTTGTTGAGCTTTGATCATTACCACATGCTAAAGAGAGTTTTGGAGACCATCAAGTAGGGGACCTAGTTGTGATATGGTAGTAAGTTAATAAGAAATCCAATAGTTGGATATTCTTGAATCAATGCAAATGAGATGTTGACATTCTGCTAGTTCGGTAGATATGTAGGTTGAGGCAGATACATTGGCTGAGTGATAAGGTAGCTAGTAAAAACTAAAAAGTATGTTGGAATCTGTAGGAAGCCTCTTGCTTGTGTTGCTTGTAGTAGTTATGGACTTGACTGTGGTTAGTTGAAATCCATGCCACATTCATTTTGATTCTGTTCCTCTCTACTTCACTGACTTGGAGGTGGATTGTAGGATGACCTAGTCCACATGCTATCAGGGTGGTAATCTTTAGGTTCATGAGAAGAATCACTTTAATAACCACTTTCGTATGAATCTGCAACATTAAGAGCATCAAAACCTTGTAGCATGTCATTGATTGGATTGTTAGGTCCTATTTGAGATATAATGTTGTCATCCTTTTCTCTATCTTGACCTTTTCTCCTTTTGAAGTGATATGGGAAGGTGTAGTTATGTGAAGGTTGTTGGACTTCATAATCATTTTCTTATGTACAATATGTGTGTCTGATATGCACATTGAATGGGCTAAGTTGCCATGGTAGGCTGCCGTTTATGTCTTCATTTTTGCATCTCCACCATCACTTCTATCATTGTTGTCATCTAGTGCTTGTGTAGAATCAGAATTATCATCATTGTCAGTGACAACATTGCTATAATCACTGTAAGTTTGGAGTTTTTCTGAGTGTGGCTTGGTATTGCCAAATTTGGTCTGTTTCCTGCCTCATTTAAAATTGGTTGCCTATTTTCTATCATTCATTCAACTATTGGATGCACTTCATCTGTATCGTGATTATGAATGTAAGATCAATCAGTTCAAGTTGGTATTTATCTTTCCTTTCTTGAATATGCTTTATATGGACCTGACGAGCACATGGCACACACTTAATAGTATTACTGTAGCATCTAACTAAAATGTTGCTTCAAAATAGTCATGGCACTACTCATTGTCTTCTTCCTGTTATACTTACATTCAGTGTAATGCCTGTTATTGGTTGGAAAGTCGTCCATCCATCAGAGGTCCTCACTATGCCAACTTTCTCATCTGCACTATCATCGCCATGAAATTGGTCTGAGTCTAACAAGTCATGATGCAACCTGAAATCTAGGATAAAATTACAAATACCTTAGATATAATTAAATTTATGCTGAAAATTAACAAATTGTTAAATAAATTTAAAAAGTTAAATTAATGCAGCACCACTTCATGTATAGTTGAAAACATGAATTATGTAAATGAAAAATAACAAAAATCTAATATTATAATTTAGATCTAAGCAAAAATCTGTTAGAATATAAAAATTTGAAAAAAGTTAAAAAACCTTAGACTCATAGATATGATTTACTTTTTGTGTAATTTTCACAAGTAGTGAACAAACCCTAGATATGATTAAGTATATGCTGAAAATAAACAAATT
Source organism: Amphibolis antarctica (assembly GCA_024699675.1). NCBI lineage: Eukaryota > Viridiplantae > Streptophyta > Magnoliopsida > Alismatales > Cymodoceaceae > Amphibolis > Amphibolis antarctica. The sequence continues at coordinate 142,317 of JAMKPZ010000108.1, forward strand.
AATAAATAAATTTAAAAACTGAAATAAAGGCATCCCACCATGATGTACCAAAACATAAATTAAGTGAAAATAACACTGGTCTAAGAATCTAAGTTAGATTTAATAAAAAACCCATTGAAATATAAAATTTAGAAAAATCATTAAGAAGATAAAGGAAAAACCTTGATTCCATGTATTTATTCTTGAAATCTACACAAAAACGTCATTTCTAAAAGTTTCAACAAGTAAATGTACCTAGAAAATCAGTAAAAAAGCTCTTGTGAGCTTGTGAATAGACCTTTAATTAAAGATCTGTGCGTGAAATTGTACCTAGAAGATCTTTAACCGATGGTTGCTTGGAGTCTTCCAATGAGGGCAGCAGATGCAGTGAGAAAATGATGATCCTGTGACTGTGAACTTCTAAAAGCTTTGTAGGCACAGCTGGAAGGGGAGGTGACTGTGGAAATTCAAGGGGAGAGGAGAAATGCAGGTCTTGTGAAAGTCTCTAGGCAAGGAAAATAAAAACCCATCACATGTATGTCGTATTGAAGTTTGTAGGCTTTGGACAACATGAGCATGCACAAAAAGTGCTGTTTTCGGTTGATATGAAATCTAGGCATGAAATTTTGATGAAACAAGGTCAAAAATTACATTGACCAAAGTGCGCCCGAATATTGTTATAGATTTCATAAAAATTGATGTGTCAGCAAAATTTTTCCATGTATCAAAGTTGGACACCTTGCTAATGACACTAGGACTCTAATGCACATAAATATTGACTCTAATGGAGCTCATGTCAGAGAAACTACAATAAATTATTTTATTCCTTCCATTTAGGAGCTTGCCTGTTAGGTTGAGAACTTTTCATTGTATATTTTGAATGATATGGGGGATGACCTGTGGTTATGGGATGGGCCATTATGCTTGTTTCTCATCCAGCCATAGTTTTCACAGATCCTCCTTAAATTTGCCCAGATTTATAGGTTCCATTTGAATAAACCTGTGAAGATCTGGTGGGAAATTGGGTGAATGTATCTTTGAGTTAGGATTCTTCAAACACTGGAAAATAAATACATTTCTTGTGCTACTATCTGGCTTGATATGCAGGAATTTTGCATCTTATTTCTTCACCAAGGCTTTCCTTCATTCCTTGTTATATTCTTAGCTGCATCTTTATTTTTCGGATATTGTTTACAATTAAATTTCTTGATTTTCTTTTTATAGGTGGCTACTTGTTTTCTTGCTTGTTTCATACTCAAACTCAATGGAAGTAGTACTAAACTAGGTACTCAAGAATTAACATTCAGAAAATTTTGCCAAATGCAGATGTTACCAACTGTTGCTTATGCTGACAACCCATCTTCGAGTTTTGCAACCAAATACGTTCACGCTTCTACTAACAAAAATCGTTGTTCTATCAATAGAGTCTTGGTAAGTGAGGGTGATTTCTCTTGTACTGTTTTAAATACTCCCATGAACTTATCTCTTTGAGTTGAATTTCTATCCATGATGCAGGATTATTTCAATGCCTCATCATTAGCTTCTTAAATGTACTTTTTATTTTTCAATTGTCAATTTAATGATTCCATGCTTCATTGATAGGAACAACGAAAGAAGAAAATACTACATTAACCTGTAATCTTCACTAGCTTTTGTCATAGAATTCATGTCTTCGCTTGTATTATTGTACCTTGATATTTTCCTGTTGCAGCTTTATGGTTTGTGTAATTTTATTTGTTGATTTTTTAATGTAATCATTTCTGTTGTGAAATCTGTTACTAAAAAGTTAAAAACAGATTTAGTTTTGGACTTTGGGGTATTTCTGCTGTTTATCTTTTGCACTCAATTCATAGGAACTCAGTTCATTTTAAATAGAACTCATTTCGAAGTAGTTTGATATTTTAATTCATTCTTTTGATCTCTTAATGGCAGTTCATTTACAACAAAAAAGGGAATAATGATTACCTGATCGTTCTATTACTACAGCTCTTTCTTGCATTTTTCTTAGGATATCATCACAAATTTCCATTGGTTTATCATGTATACTATGATCACTATTAAGATTATCTTATTGTCATCTGTATCTGGTTTTTTCAGTATTCCTGTCAAGACATTTAAATGTCTAATAATTCATGCAATCGTATTAGGTCCATCACTTGTATCAGAATATGTACTACAGATTGACCTCTCCACGTGTTTAGTCTTCTGGTTTACATTTATAATGGTCAAAGTGCTATGTTGTTTGAGAAGATACCCCCCAGTTACTTATCTGCACTTCATATGGCAGTGGCAGCTTATCATTATATCAGTGTCCTTGGTTGATGCTTATATTCTATTTGTTATTATCCATTATAGTTTCATCATGTATTTTAGGATTTTTATTGACACACGATAATTAATCAAGTGACTGGTTTCTTCTTAATTCCTAGAAAACAAGCACATGCGTAGGGGTGTTTGGTAATGATACTCTGGATCTAGTGTATGGAAATTGACTTAAAATTTGAACCAAATTCTAAGAAAAGGATGCCATCTCCATCTAGTGTATGGAAAAAGGCTAGTTTGTTTCATATTCTATTATATAAAACACTACTTTGAACTGCAAATGCTAAGAAAAGGATGCCATCTCCAGCTTTTTGAAAAATTCACACATTGGATTCAAATAATTCTTACCAAACACTCTTTTAATTCTGTGTTAAATGTGATTCTGGGCAATGCCAAAACATTAATCGACAAAAATACTTCTCACTCTTTGTCACGTTTTTTTTATTGGCTTCACAGGTGGCAGGTTATGCATCTCTCCTTCTCAAATACTGTCCTTATTCTTTCATGTCATTTCTTATTACCATATTCATTTGTATTCTCACGTTCCTCCATCATATAACTACTGATGTTCCTAAGGGTCATTGTTTTACTCCATCTTATTTCTCAAAATTGGTTTTACTTAATTTTTATTCGAGCATAATTTTTTGATAGATTTTCAATCTTCTTTGTGAACCATCTTAAAAATGAAGGTCTTTGATGGTATTGTTGAAGAAAGATAAGATTCATGATCTCGAAGCAATGTGGTACAAGTCATTGAAAGTTTCTCTTTTAATTAAGAATTATGTACCTTTCCTATTGTTTTACCCATTCACTCTCAACAGGCTGAACAAGCATTTTTGTTGATTAGTGAATCAAAATCTTCGTGCTCATAGTTCTATTTTTTTATTTGCATGAATATGTTGTACTGAATCTTCCTTAGAAAACATTTGTACCAAATGACTCCATTTTTTTGAGAAACGACATACCGGATTAATGCCTGTAAACCTCTTTCTTTGTTAATGCTTGAGTACTTGACACCACAAACGTGTTCTGTTATTCCACATCATGGGATGGCTAATGACATGTTTTGTTAGCTGTCTGTTAAATCTGTTGAACTGTACATCCTCAGATTCTCATTCCATATATGATCATTCCTAATGAGTTATTTATTTGACTATTAATTTATTAAATTTTTTTGCTGAAGTGGTTTCCTACAGGACGACGTCTTATAACTGGGTCCCAGAGTGGTGAGTTTACTCTCTGGAATGGGCAGTCCTTTAACTTTGAGATGATACTTCAGGTACAACCGTGGATAATATCGTCTTGCAAAGGATAATCATTTTATTCTATAAGATCTGGTGTGTCTGGATTATGTTGATTGTTGAAGTTTGTACTGTGGCATTTTTTGTTTGCTTATGTGCCAGGCCCACGATCAAGCAATCAGATCCATGATATGGAGTTATAATGAAAATTGGATGGTTAGTGGAGATGATGGAGGTGCAATTAAGTAAGTCTGACCATAGTTATTCTGCCTTTTATAAAGTCTCATAGATGATCTCACTTTCTCTGTGTAATTGAATTTCTCCAGATATTGGCAAAGCAACATGAATAATGTGAAGGCAAATAAATCTGCCCATAAGGAATCAGTGCGTGACTTAAGGTATTTCTACAACTTATTTTCCTGTCTTGGAAGTGTGATCTCCAATGCTGCTTTAGTAGCTTGAAAAGATGGTATACTGCCAGATTAAGTGCAATCTTTGCATTGCTTATATATAAAAGTTTTTTTTCCTGCTTTACAGTTTCTCTAGGACAGATCTGAAATTCTGTTCTTGTTCCGATGATACTACAGTCAAGGTCTGGGATTTCGCAAGGTGTCAAGAAGAGAAATCATTAACAGGTAATTATTCTGTAAGGAATGTGTCCCATAAGTATCTATTCACCATCTCTTATCCTTAGCCTCAATTCTTTCTATATATGTGCCAAAATTTAGGATTGGATTGTTGATTATTCCTGATACATGGATTATTTTATTCTTAACATTGGTCTTCAAATAAATTATTCTTTGCATTTCGTTTGGCAATTTACTGGATTTTCCTGTCTTGGTATTTTAAAATTTTAACTAGTGTTTTCTAGTAGAAACACCATTGCAAGATAAGAGAGCTTTTCTAATCAAGAAACAATCAGAAATTATGATGCTGGGTTGCTTAGAAAAGTGATTGTACTTTGAATTAAATGTTGAATATCGTTTTTTTGAAGATTTTAGAATTTCAGAGTTTAATCCCTTGGCCTCTTTAAAAGTGATTATTGTTTAATGTGATGGGGGAAATTAAAGCACTAGCCACTAAGGTCCTTTTTTTCTTTTTTTTCTTTTGGCTATTACACTTTATCATCTTTTGGGTAAGCATGTTTAAAATATAAGGGAAAACTTAGTGGTGGTTTGAATTGTCTATTCTGTGTTTGCTAGGGTTTATCCAACTTCTTCCCAGGTTGGTCCAAGATAATGTTGTCTCTATATGTGAGAGTGTGAAAGTTTGTGATATAGGAAGAATGAAATCTTTTCTACCTATTTCAATTTCACAACTATCACCCAGAGGAGGAAGGTGATACAGTGTTTTTTATGAAACTTGAGGAGATATGGTGTTGTGTGAATTGAGAAGCAAGAGAGATGATAAGATCACCTTGATAATATCAAGGAAGTAATAATTGATATTTTTCAAAGAATTTCATGAAAATGTGGTGATTAGAGGAGTTTCCAATGACAACTTCATCACCTTAATAGGAAAAATGTTCGACATGTCAAGGACTTCAGGCCAATCAATCTATTGAATGGAATATATAAATTATAGCCAACTGTTTGGCAAGGAGGCTAAAAATCTATTACACTTTCATTATGGTCAGAAGTTGAGTATTCTTTTGCAAGTGGATTTCATTAAGGATCTTGACATTTTGGATTGGCATTTTATTGTGCATACTTTGAGATTGTATGATTTCTCAGTCAAGTGATTTGCTTGGTTTAAAAATGTCCTCACCTCGGCCAAGGTTTTTGAGTTTTGGTAGGGGGTTTGCTTGGGTGATCTCTTCTCTCCATTGTTGTTTGACTTGGGGCTAAATGTCCTATCTTTCATGTGCCACCGGGTCATGTCTGATGGGTGGTTTCGTAGTTGGTCAATTGGTAGAGACGTCATCAATCTGGGAGTTCTGCAATATGCTGATTGCACTTTTTTTTCAGAGCCTTTGGACCATTACACTGATTTCCCAGCTGAACGTCAGCTTCAATAAGAGCTTTATTATTGGCATTAATTTAAAGCATCAGGAGGTATGGATTCTAGCAGATCTGAATTGCAGGGTGGAGAAGCTGCCATTGACATATTTGGGACTGATTTATCATGGAAGAAAGCCAGGGTGTCTGAATGGTGGAGGCTGATATATAAGGTTTCCAGAAATTCCAAGTGCTGGTCCCTGGAAAATCGGAGTACCGGTCCTCAAGGCTGCTGAGTTTTGGTGAAGGATAACACTCCTTAAAAGCATTCTCCATAGCATTCAAATCTTCTGTATGTTTGTTTCTGCTCTCCCCAAGGGTAGTATCAATGATATTGAGAAAATCTTTAGAAGAATGCCAAGGTAAAGGAGATTTGAAGAAATTTCACTTTATCAATGGGAAGATGGTATGCATGCCTTTACACGGTGGGAGTTTAGGGATCAGGGACTTAGGTGTTTTTAACAATTCCCTTCTTTGTAAATGGTGGTGGAGATGGGAGTCACAGGAAAATGCCTTATGTTTGGTCTTATTTCAAGCAAATATGGGCATTTCAACATGGATTTGCACCATTGGGAAACTTGTCTAATTTCTGGAGGAACTGCTCGGAGACATTCATGTATTTGTCTTCGTCCTTTGTCATAGGTAATGATGAGAAGGCTCATTTTTGAAGAGATATGTGGCTGAACAATAGGGTTCTAGCTGAAGATTTCACATCGCTTTTTGTATTGTCAACAGATCCCACCTGGAAAGTTAAAAGAGAATTTTGATGTCTTGCAGAGTGAGAGCTGGAACTTAATCCTATGATGCAATGTCAAGGATGATAAAATTAATGATGCTGCTCAAATGTTGGGCATTATACCTGAAATCTGGCTGATAGGGTATCTGGTGGATTAATTGGTTTGGATTGCAGAAGGGCCAGGATGTTTCATATTGAGAAGTTAAAATCTGCTGTTATGGCAGCTTGTCTTGAAGAAGAGTCATTGGCAGTATGCCAAAATCATCTGGAAGGGGAAGATTCCATTCTAGGTTAGACCTTTTATGTGGCTGCTGCTTCATCTTAGAATTCCCACTTGGTCCTTCAGAGCATGTTGGATCAAGGGGCAGCCCTGACTGTGCTTTTTGTGGTAAGGAGATTGAGATAGTTCCTTGTGTAAAATTTATTGAATTTTGATGTTTTGTGAATTTGGGCATCTCCATCATTCTGTTGCTTTTGATCTCTACTCAAATTCTTTTTTTTTCCTCATGCTTGGATCATCTCTCTGATAATTGGTATATCTGCTTTGCACTTGTTTTGTTTTAATCAAATTCCTATTTGTTGACCATTTTCCAAAGTTATTGGCTGAATAACCATTATTGGTTGCAATTGTGGATCTAAAATTAATTCTTCTAACTTGAACTCTGAAGTGTTTTTGAAGGTGAAAAACCTTGAAGTTTCCTTTAGACTAATAAATGATAACACTGGAATGCTTTGCTTAGTGTTTGATCTACTATCGCTGTTATTTCTCTTATCTACTAATAAATTCTATATATTTTTTTCTTAACATATAGGTTTTTCCTTTATTTGTACACATTGTATTATATTTCTTTTTTTAATACTTGTTTTGTGGTTCCAATATTGCTTTGCCACTGGTTTTCATCTATTGCACGCTTGGTCATAATGTAAATACCACTGCATTTTTTTAGTCAATGTAATATTTTTGTGCATTACTTTTTGCTTGGGCATACGTATTGTTACCAAACTTCTCAGGGGCTATACCGTTTTGAATAGAACATAAGGTTCAATGTTTGTCTGCCTTGAATACAGGCCATGGATGGGACGTGAAGAGTGTCAGTTGGCATCCGACAAAGTCATTGCTAGTTTCTGGTAAGTGTATGAGTATCTGTTTATGGAAATTTCCTTTTTTTATCTTCCATTTTTATTTCCTTTTGCATCAAAACTTTGCCAACTTGTATCTGATAATAATTGGAACTGGGAATCATTTTTATTATTCTTTTACAACAGGTGGAAAGGACAACCTTGTGAAATTGTGGGATGCAAAATCAGGGAAGGAGCTTTGCTCTTTGTGAGTGCAAGCTGCACTAGAAATGTTTTCTAGTTCATTTGTCTTTGTTGCTCATATTTTCCTTTACAGTCACGGCCACAAAAACACAGTGCTTTGTGTCAAATGGAATCAAAATGGCAACTGGGTGCTGACTGCTTCTAAGGATCAAATCATTAAGGTAATCTGTTTGTCTGATCTTGTTAGGAAGGAGCAATTGATTGGAATTGTGGTTGTGACAAATTGAAGGTGTTTTCTTACAGTTATGTGTATAATCTTGATGATAACAAGCTAACTATTAGATTAGTTTTCTTTAGAAGCTCAGCATTGCACTAGTTATCGTAAGATTCAGCTTTAAGCCTCAATTGTTTTCCAAATTTGTAAACTAGAAGAAAAAGTGGGCTATTCATTATCTTTTGTTTGAGGTCTTTTTGAGAAGTCAGTCTCATGGAACAAGCATTTGAATACGTCGTTTTAGGAATTTGATCTTCTGGATATCTGGAAAAAAGAAAGTAGACGATCCATTCTCTTTTGTTTGAAATTTTTGTAAAAAACTAGTCTAATGTTGCATCCATTTGAATGTCTTTGAAGTAATCTGATCTTCAATGTTTCAATATAAAAGGGTTTTGTTTACTTCCCAATACCAATGCTGTTTATTGTTTCATGTTCCTTTTTGTTATTAATTTGTTAGGTATACCATTATCAAAACTTCTTAATAATTTTTTCTTCTTGATTTCAGCTTTATGATATCAGGGCTATGAAAGAGCTTGAGTCTTTCCGTGGGCATCATAAGGATGTGACTGGTCAGTGTTGTGTTGATTGTCATATCATTTATATTTTGGTACACTCTACTGTGCTGTTTATCTTCTTTTAATATGACTAGTAGTTTGATACCACTTTTTCTTTCCAAATATATCCCTAAATTTTATTATTGTCCTCAATACGTCCGTACAGTATATTACTAGCACTCTCTTTGCCATTGATGCAGTGACAATAAGAAGCATATTTTTGATTTTTCCATGTTTTAATGATATTTTCCTTAATACAAATAACCAGCAAGAAGTGGAGAAGAGATGGTGAAAGAGGAGGGAGTGATTGGTGTATTGAAGTTTGCAGGTGGTTGTGGAGGCTTTTCCCCTTGATTTAGGGAGGTTAGCATGGCTATTGGACGCACACATACATCCCCTGTGTTGTATCATGTTGAAACTGGTAACATAGGTGGTGCTTAGGTAGGTATGATGAATGTAACCAGGAATGAGACCTTTGTTTTTAGGAAGAGGAAGAGGAAAAAGAATAGGAGTGGTATTGATTGATCAAATCAAATGTTCAACATGAGAAGGTAAGCAATGCTCCAACATGTGTTCAAGGTCTATCCAGTGTTAAAGATGGGACATGAGAAGTAGCAGATGTAGCATCATGTCTCATTACACATCCCCTGTAGCTCTCCACCGAATGAAACTGCAATCCATCATCCACCAACAGCTGAAGCACTGTGTTCTAGACCTCTCTTAGCATAAGGGCTGCTAAAGAAGAGGTGTTTACAATTCTCTGGGGCCAACCAGTAAAAAAAGAGAACCTTTCTGACTGATGGGTCCATTTTCCCCTATAGACCTTAGTCATCAATCTACCATGCATTAAAAGACACATAAAAAGCCTCACCTTCAAAGGGATTTTGCAAAGTTAGCCATTTGATCTCTGGTGGATTGAGTGCATCATAACAACTACGAACTGAAAAATGTGCTTGCATCATCCATCTTCCTAGAGATTGACTGTTTTGATCAATAAATTCAAGGAAATGTGCCATTTGCTCCATTTCTTCATCCTTCAGGTTCCTCCAGAGACCAAGATCCATCAGCAAAGCTCTGTATGTCACAAACCCTCGACTCCCTGTAAAGTGCTAATGGAAAAAATTTAGGAAATCGAGAATTCCAAGGAGTCTACAAGCACCGTCTATCTTTCCAGAAATAAACCTCAGATCCATTGCCCAGATCAAAGCCTATACGTTACTGAAATAATGGAACCGTAGCTGGGTAGCCCTAGAAGGGGGAAATTGTACTGTCTCTTTACAAGGTATGTGTAATGAGAATAAAGGAAAAACTATAATGGTGCGGCATGTGCTGTTTCTCATGTCCTGTGCCTCCTACTGGGTTCATTTGAAATGCAAGGAATGCCTACATCTTCAGGTATGAGTAATGAGGATTGAGATTTCATTCAGGGAAATTGCTTGCTCTAAATGTTGGTCTAATGCTTTCAATTTGTAATTTCATTTTCTGTTTTTCTTCAGTTTTGTGCTAATCAGCTTGATCAGTTTTGTACTGAATGTGCCTTTTTTTTAACAAAATTCTTGATCTATTTATGAGATGGGGTTCCAAATAAAGAAGAGTAAGGTATGAAGGATTAGACCGAAACCCTATTGATAAACAATAGAGCAACAAACCAAAGAAGACAAGGCAAGAGAACTAACTCCTAAGAGTCGAAATTCCAAGAATATCGCATCTCATAGTGCTGCCAACTTGTTTCTTCAAGGAAGAAGAAACCTCATACCTCTACATACCTCAACGAGATATTAAGATCATAAGTGATTTTAATTACTCAAATTTTTTTCCAGTCCCATGCAAAAAAAGAAATGCATTTTTAAACAATTTTATAAAAAAATGAAATGATTTTCACCCTAATCTTTTTAAACATATTTTTAAAAAAAACTGAAGTGAATTTCCATTTTTCAAACGCTCAATTCATTGCCTTCCTGCCTCAATCGAGCCAATGATTGCTAGGGCACAAGTAGGCAACAATGAACTCTTGAGAGACCACCAAATGTGACCTTAAGAGTTACATATCTATTAAGAGTTACACAAATCAACCAAAATGCCTACTATTACACTATTAATGGATATGCTCTCTTTTTTTCAAGCTTTCACAATTTTTTTTTGACTCTCCTCCTTTTTCTCTCTCCCCTTTCTTCTTTCCCCTTTTTTCGCACATTGCCTCCTATTTTCCCCTCTCTTTCCATGATCCATGTCACCCTTGTTTTCTTTAACATGACATGCTTGTGCTTGACCCCTTTTTTATTCTTCATGCTACACTGGTGTGAACCCATTTATGATAGATCACATTGTGAACAAAGGGAGTAGGTTGGGGCAACAACAATCAGACCAGATGGAGATGATGATGATAGAGAAGGAAGGTGACGTTTGGAGCATAAGTGATCTTGACAGTGGTGGTAGAGTCATTGGGTGATTGGAGAAGAAAGGTGACACTTGTTGATGGCATAGGCGGTGACAATGAATGACTAGAATTGTGCTGACAGTGTTGGTGACATGATGTGGAGGAGGTGGCTTTGGTAACTCAAGATGGAGATGCATGAATGGTGATGGAAAAGGGTTTCGTTGGCTTGGTAGCTGATAGCAGCCGTTGGAGGTGGGCTAAGTTCAGGTTAGTGGTCATATGGAGGTGGGTTGGGTTTCCCACCTTCCTACCTAGATTTCTCTTTCTTTGACTCAAAATTTGGATTTCGATACCATGTTGGAAAAAAGTATAGGTGAAAGTGGATTGATTTGTTAACAAATATATAAGACCTTTATATGTAGGCGTTACATCAGAGAACACAAGTAATGTGGGTTTAAACCTACCAGTAACCCTAGCTTTGCCTAATTGTAAGATCCATATAAGGATCTATTTATTCATGTACTATAAGATTGAAAATGTTTGATTGTTACCATTTATTGCTCTCATATATTTCGAATAATTGACCTAATCAGAGATATAGGACCAATGTACATGTCATCTTGAAGTTTCGACACCTTTCCATCTGTGGCCATTACAATGTGAATATTAATAATTATTCATGATTTGTAATCGTCTTGTTTCAACATAAGCTATCTATTGGTGTATGTTGTTGTATCTTGAAGTTAAATGGTGTTCTTTTTGTTCATGTCTTGTCTTCTATTTGTTATGGTATTTATCTATGCTGTTATTTGTTGCATAACACATGTTTCTTGCATTTGCCTTGCTTTTCAGCTTTAGCATGGCATCCCTTTCATGAAGAGTATTTCGTTAGTGGAAGTTTTGATGGGTCCATCTTTCATTGGCTGGTTGGGTAATCTTGGACTCTAAATTCCCTAAATCATTTATATTATTTTTTGTTCAAAAACTAACACATGATGTATTTCATGCATTTCTTGAAGTAATTCACTAACAATGATAATAATATGCTCCTTGATTTTTATTGTAGGCCATTGAAAGCTAAGGGTCTATTGCATACTTATTTAGGTAGATTCCTTAGTAGGCCCCACCTAAGATGTCTGCGTCAACTTATCCTAATTAAGTGGATATTTTGATGAATCGATTATTTTTTTATACATATATATACATATGTATGAAATGATACTTTAAAATACAAAATATATAATCATATATATTACTGAAATATACTTGATAGTATTATTGCAATTTGTATTTTGATGTTATCTTAGTATTGTTTATGTATTTTAATGTTATTTGGCAAACAATGGAGGTAAATATATACATAATTAGTATTCAAAAATATATATAATATGTGCATAGAAAATTTAAAAAAAGGATAGCCTTTATAAGGATGGTATATTTTTTTGAATTATAGACCTTTTAATTATAGGACTATAGATATTATTTACTCATTGGAATGCCAGGCTCTATAATGATCAAGTTGATTTTACACAATTATTTTCTGTTATAATTCTCAAAATCTTGGAATCTACATTTTTGTGGATTATGAACTTATGAAGTGGATTCTAGAATTTAATTTAATAATCTCAAAACTCAGTTTGCACTATTTGATCTAAGCATATTTCACCTCAATACATTGTAACTCATCTTGGTTACAATTCAATATATTTTAAGTTACATTTCAATAAAATTTGGTTACGTTTCAATATAAAGCACTAAATAGATAGATAAATGTGGTCTATTCACGGAAAGCAGCTAGATAGTTTTAATCTACTCTCAAAATTATTTAACATTTCGACCATTTTTTAACTTTTTATGCATTTTTTTTTGAATTCTCACCATTTTATTTTTACACATTTTTATTTTTCTCTCTCTTTTTTTCTCCTTATTTTCATTTTTTTAAAATAATCACATGTGCTTGGCACCCTTCTTGATTCTTCTTCTTTTTCCTTTTCCTTTTTTCGTTTTATTTTTCTCTATTTTTTTTTCTCCCTCTCTTTTTGGGATTGTTAGTGTCTAATGGAAATACAGAAACAGAAATGGAAAGTTATGGAAATAGAAAGTGCAGAAAAAAATTAAAAGATATAAGGCATTAGGGCCTGACAGAAAGTGCAGATGGAAATTAAATTTTTGTATATATGCTAATATATCACAAAACTTAAAATTGTAGTGCAATAACAAATAAACATGTTTAACAAATAGAGAAATAAATAAAAAATAATTACAAATTTTCTAGCTACACTGCAAGATAAAAAATTACAAAACTTTTACATCAATATATACAATTTATTAATGTGAATTTTGTTCTTACTTGTGTCAATATACAAAAATTTATATATTATTATTATGTAAACAATTTATTGCTTGTTCCTATTATTATTATATATATATATAGATTTATATTTATATTTTTTCTTCTTTTTCCTTTTTTATCTTTTTTCCCCTCTTCCCCAATGTTGGAGAATTGACCAAATGCTGTCAATCCCCTTTCCTGTTAAAACTCACCAGCATTAGTCAAGAGGTGGATGATGGAAGGGGATGTGGTGATTGGAGAGGGGGGGAAGGGAAGGAGTGGGGGTGGGGCGAAGCAACAATCTACAACGATGTTGGCGAGGTTTGTCGAACAAGAGTGGTGTGGGAAGTCTTTGACAAATGAAAGGAACGACAGATCTCTATGCAATGAGTAGGAATGACGACGAGAAGGCTCAAAACGTTGTTAGCAGTGATGATAGGTTGGGGACCTTAAATGAGGAGCAGGAGGAGATTGATGTGGCATCAGGTGGGATTGATTGGTGTCAGGGAGAAGGCGAGGATCATCGATGATTGAGAGAGAAGGAAGATGTAGAAGTCTTGATTGCTGGATTGATCAACATTGGAGAAGGTGGGTTGCACCACGGAAGTTCGTTGCAGGTGAGGGAGGGTTGTAGCATGTGGTATCAAGGGTCAGGAAAGAAAAACTCTAGATTATATGGATCCTGTCAAGGGTTGGGGTGGGAAAGGGGGAAAGTTGGTTTCTTTTTATATGGATGCTGTCAAATGGAAATCAAGAAAGTTAAACTCTATATTTCCGTCTACCACCTAATGCCAAAAAGTTGAACACCTTTTGTAATCATTTTCCATTTCCGGATTTTTGTTAAACACAAACCCCTTTTGTTTCCTTTTCTTTTCTTTCCCTTCCTTTTCTCCTTCCACTTAATCTTCTTCTGTCTGCACAGTAGCATAGATGAGCAGAGCAACCATGCTGACAACTTGTCCTGCTTGGAAGGGGGTTGTAACTCATGACAATTGGAGAGGGGCCTGAAGAACTCATTGGTGGTGTCAACATGTGGCACCAGAGGTAGAGAAGTGGCTCTGGGTGGTGAGGTTGGATGTTGTGATGGCTGATGGTAGCAAAGTGAATGGTAGGCATGTGAGAGGGGTGTTAGCAGCAGGACTGGTGGACTGATCCTTTGGAGAAATCAGTGGAACCATCCTTATTCCCTTCAAAAAATTCTGTGGATTGAATGATCCAACAATCCAGTTGTGACCTAGGACGATAGATCATTTAATCTGTAGTGATATTGAAATCCAGGTGTTTTTCGAAACAACCAGCTTGAAAACCAATCTGGATGGGCAATATTTGGCTGATCCAGATGGATTTTTAAAACCATCGTTAAGAGTCCAACTTGCTTGAAATTTTTTTTGCCTACTTCCACTTTTGATCTCTACCGTTAGAACACCACCCACCATGCAAGAAACCTGCATGGGAGGTGATGGAGGAAGATGAATAAGAAGAGGCTTTTATCTGGACATTGAAATCAAGTAGGATGGGTGGAAATGTGCTGGTTGGCCTGTGGGTCAGCGATGTGGAGGGTGGATTGGGTGTCAACAAGGGCTTGAAGGGACTGCAGGAGGCGATGATGGTGGTTGTGGTTCCTAAGGTCTACCCATGCTTGGAACATGCCCCAAGTGTCCAAAAAATGGCGTTGTGGTGATGGGAGAAGGCCAACTGTTGACGACAGTGGCCAGGTGATGTGCAAGGATGTTCGGATGGAAGTAGACACATCTCTAGCCCCCCTCTTGGTTGAAGGATGGACATCCCAACAGACACTTGCGGGAGGGTTTTTCTTAAAAGTCAGATAGTGGAGGCAGAGAAAATAAGGAAAAACAGAGTATTTATGCTCTGGGAAATTTTAGAAAATTTTCTCAAATTTCTGGATGGCACAAATATTGAAAATTTTTACCTAGATTTTCAAGATTTCCTTTTCCTCATTTTCCATGAGTCACAACCCCATCGTTGTGCACTTTTTTGCCCTTTCTTGCACCACAGATTATCTGATTTTATCATATTTTACTCATTTTTTAATCGTAGATTTTTCGTATCTTGTTACCCAATTTTTAAAAATATCTTTCTTAGTTTCCTGATATAAAAATGCCAAATTTACAAATCTTCAAGGAAAATCTTGATTCTTTTTTCACTGATGTCCACTATTGCTTCCATTACTCACTGATGGAAGGAATCAATTTTGAACACCTTTTCATGTAACTACTCTCATTTTTGGATGCCATCATCTTTTCATTGTGCAACATGGTTATCTTTTTCACTTGGATTTAAGCTCAATGTTTTCCTAATAACTAATGCTCTTTTTCTTGCTTAGGCATGAAAATCCTCAAGTTGAAATAACTGGTGCACATGAGAATAGTGTGTGGGATCTTGCTTGGCATCCTATTGGCTATATACTTTGCAGGTAATATTGTTCAGTGTGTGTTTTTCGTTAATGTATGAAATAAATAGTTGTATCCTATTCTTTTTCAAAAATGGGTAGTGAAGTTGATTGTGTTTGTTTTTTTATCATTGTAAATTGGATGTTATCTTTCCTTTATGTGATAACAGCATGAGCTGACACAGTCAGAGTGATGCTGATTTACGATTGCTTGTTTACCTCATCATTGATGAGGCCTTAAATCTAAAATTGTTAGATTCGGGAGTAGCATTTGGAGCAACGACCCCTTCGTCACATAACGTGGTCAGGAGAGGAGAGGGGGAGACGTAAGAATGAACGAGCTCAGTGTGGTGGTGTGAAAGTGGGAGAGGAGAATAGGGCCAAAAAGTTAGGTCTTCATTACACAACAAGAGTTTTAAATACATACCACGAATGGTCTAGATTAGATCAAGAAAAATAACGGTAGAATAAATGACAGACAACTTTTAACAAAAACTGCGTATAATTAGCGATAGAATTTTTTGTTTCGTATTTATTATCACTGGTTATTTCACCCCTAATCCCTCTCTGCCCATCCCACTCTCCCTCTTTTGCGTGTGAGCAGATTGTATGCTCACAACTGTATATGTTAGTTTGCCTTTTAGATGTCACTGGATCCTCCATTTGTCTTTTATAGAAAGATGTTTTACCATTGACTCAATCCTGTGATTAATAAAATTCGTAAAATGGTAGTTCAAATTTAGAGAACGTTGAAATATGGACATCCTAAACCAAAACATTTATTCCTTCATCCTTCTGTTCTTTCATTGTAGAACTGTTTCAGTACTTTCACTCAAGATCTTTTTAAGTTCCTACATGTGTCCTTATTTTTATATCAACTAGATGTATGGTCTTAAGTCCAATAAGACCATTCTTGGCTATAATTCCTTGTAGAAATGTAGACATCTAACTTAAAATTAAACAATAATAAGTGAGTGGTTTATCTTTGTATTAGTGTGCAAATATTATCCTCATTTTTTACAATATAGAATGTTTCCAATAAAGAAGGATCAAGAAAATAGTTAATAGCGTGGTAGCAATGATCATATGACTAAGTTCTGGTGCAGAAACAGACCCAATAAAATTATACAGGACAATCTCATTACTAACTCACCGGCTTATTACTATTTTGCAGTGGTAGCAATGATCATATGACTAAGTTCTGGTGCAGAAACAGACCTGGTGATCCATGTCGAGAAAAGGTTAATATTAGTTACAACCAAGGTATTTTTCAATAGTCCATGCATTTTTTCATTTGAGCCCATGTTCTTTATGATTTACAATATAACTTATGGGAATCTCTGGTTCCCACAAGGGTACTAAACATTTTGATGGATATCAAAGCTATTAAATCTTAATCATCCATTTAAAAACATGGATGATTGGATTTGAACTAGATTTTCATACTTGTAACTAGCAATCTGTAGTTATTTATTTGTAAGAGACAAGGATATAATAAAATCTTCCATAACTTGTTCATCTCTATTTTCTTCAATGCTAATCTATGGGTGAATTGTTGATTTTGTCACTTTTTCACATTTCTATTTTTACAGGTTATAATGATCAAAATCCTATATTTTCTGGTCGTGCAGTTGGTGGATTCACAGTATCTGAATCTCCACCCACACCGGGACCATTTTCTTCTGCCCGAAATGATGGAACAATTCCAGGCATTGGGGTTGCCATGCCCCTGTCGTTGCCATCTATTGATGGATCAGATCAAGGAGAGCGACAATCTTTTCCTTCCGTTCCCTCAAGCACTGCACCTCCTCTCCCTCCAGGACCCCATCCATCCCTTTTAGCTTCTTCCCAACAACCACCTTTTCAAATACCATCCCATCAGCAGCAACAGCAAGCATTTTCCCAGCAAACCATATCTTTGCCTTTACACCCACCCAATATGCCTCAATTGCAGCCTCCAAATATGCCACTTCTTCCTCTTCCTCATCTACCTCGGCCTCCACCTCAAATGCCATCTGCTGGTATATCTGCTCCCATCCCTTCTTCATTGCCAGGATCTATGCCCTTGTCTTCATCTCTGGCCCCGTCATCCAATCCAATGGTAAGAACCTATTTAATTTTTGTATATTTTGTCTATATATTATATACTTTATTGAAGACAAACCTTGGTGTAATGATAATACCTTGGTCTATTGTTACCTTGGTATTCACAACCTATGTTTCCACTTGTAGAGGTAGTAGGATCATGTATAATTGTATTTTCCCTATATTATATATTGGTGGGAGCATCATGTGCTGGATTTTCCATTATATTTATGTATTTTATTTATTTCTTAAAGGATAGTCTATTTCCCTGCCGTGGTTTGTACTGGAATATGAAAGTAACTTGCAGCTGCATAATCAACTCAAGTATTTTTGTCCCAAAACCACTTTCATAGTGGACAAATATCTAGGATTGAGTGGTTAAATTTAGGATTGCAATGGTAGTTCGATTTAAACATCTGCTTTGATTTCTCTATTTTTCTTTTTGCTTGCTGAATATGCATATGTTCCTGTTTGTTTGAGTCGGACTAGCTTGCTACATTTAATGGGCTTCATAACATCTATAAGAAGGTGTCTTCATTTGACCTCCATGCAGAGGCCTTAGATATATTTTTCATAAAGAAATCAAACAATAGAGAATCTTGCTACAACCAGTTTTACCTAAAACATCATTTTTGAATACCATAATCAGTGTATTAGGTATCCTTGATGATGGAACCTGTAATCGTTATGAATACCTAGACTGTTCATTCATGCAGCTTTTAGTTGTTTTTGGATCATTGGTCGAAATATTTTAATTGTGCTCCAGATGTTCTACCCATAATACTTGGTGGATTGTAATTTTACACTAGACTTTATGTTTATTGAAAGAAATGAATACTTTGTTTGTTTTGCCCGGCATTCCTGCTCGCTGTGAATTTTTGTTTGTGGCCCAGGTAATGCAAGGTTCTGCAAATTCGACAATTACTCCTCTAGGACAGCCACACATAATAGGGCTGAATCCAATGCATTCAGGATCACTTGCGAATAATATCCCACCTCCCATGGGGGGTTTTGTAAATGGAGTCACTAATATTCAAGGTCCAAGCCCTGGTGTTCAAAACTTTCAATATGGTGGTATGTATAACAGACTTCCTGGCATTAGCAACTACCAAGTAAGTGATGATATCTGTTTCTTTTATTCTTAATGTGGATGCCAGTAGTCGGTTTTTAATGTTTATGAATTTTTTTTTAGAAATTTACAATAATCAGTGTCTTAATCTCCATATGGGATATTGACAATATGATATTATCCCTTTTTTATTTTTATCATGCTCCATATCCACTTTTAGTTCTGTAAGTTTACGATCTATGATCATGTAATTTTTGTTATTTTCTTATTGCTAAAAACGTTACTTTGATATTTCATTATCCTTTTTAGTTTCATCCAAATTTATTACCTTTTTCGCTACAATTTTTTTTGCTTATAGATATTTTCACTATATGTCCAAATCATTCTCTTTCCAAAGTATTACCTAATGTTTACGTTGACATTGTCATCTCAGCTTAAACTTTTTGAGTATTTCTTTCTTAAAAGAATCCCGCATTATGTCACGAAGTGCTTGAATGTAGTTGCCGGATGTCAATTGTTTTAGAACAATCTCAGTTTGTGCATGAAAATTTTATCTTGCAGTCAGGAACGATGGATGGTCCACCACCTACCGTAGGTTTAGGTGGAAGTGCAGGTCTTCCTCCACGGCCGTCAGCACTGCAATGACCCAACATATGTTTGTTAGGTGGAAGTACGGGTCTTCCTCCACGGGCGTCAGCATTGTATTTTGATCCAACATACTTTTGTCTTTAGTGCTGTGCGGAATTGAAATGCCAGAGATATGCCTTTTATTAGCAACACAAAATCCGATTGCTATCTCCGACTTGCATGGATCTCCAAATTTCTGCTGCTACTCAGGTGACTGGAATATGAACTGTCACCAGCACTGCCGAAATCTTCACAACTTTATGGAAACGAAAATGGCACCATCCGGTGGTTACAAGTTTTCCAGGTTACGGTCATGTGTTGCTTCTGCGTGTGCTTTGGAACTTCATAATTGTGACATCGGAAGGGATCTAAGCATGATTGGTAAATAACGGTGTACCATCTTTGATCAATTGTTTAACCCAAATGTCTACCAACAAGGAGTGAATCCCATTATTCATGTATATTTCTCCACAACTTTGAAGAATCCTATGTTAAGGCTTTAGTCATGGTTCTATAATGAAACTGTTCATAATTGTTATATTTTTGTTGTACTATATCAATCCTTTTTGATGCAGGTAAATTAAAGACAGAACGGCAGCAATATGATGAGTTAGTCTCCTGCCACTTTATTTTGCTGTGAGGTTAGCTCTCGTGTTGTGGCTACCATCGACAATATACACTAAAGGAAAAAATATTCAACACATTATCATTTAAGGCTATAGATAAAAGAGAGATCATGAAATACATAGGTGAGAATATGGAAAAGATAACATGAGAAAGAATAGAAAAATGTTAAAAATATCGAAGAAAAATGACTATTATTTGTTAAAGCCCTTGTTATGCCTTTGATATTTTTTAGTATTTTTTTGCCAATGAGTATTTCAGGTTACGGGTATTCATCCTTCGATTGACTAGTAATTCAACATACCTTTGAACAAATGTAAACTTAAATCTTTCAACCGAAAGACTAATTTTCGTTAAACTAAACATTGTGTAGGTCAGACCTGTTCGTTATTCAAGTTACAATTAACCTTATATCAGGTTACAATTAACTTTACATGCTCTTCTAAAACTAGGTTTGTTTGTGAGATTTACATGCTTGAAGGAATGGAATATCTTCTATTGGGAAAAAGAATTGTACGTCGATTATGACCACATTCAAAGAAAACATGCCGAGATTGCTGTTAGAATTCTTACGGAAGTAAAAGGAGCCACAACCTTATCAAGTAAATAACTAGTGCAGTCTATTAAACAATTCAACTGACATAGGTAGAACACATGTTTAAATGTTGTACGCGTGTGTGTATTTATTGTAAATAGATTGGGACATCAATTAAGTCAAACATTATTTAACAATGTCACGAGTGCAATTATACCTAGGCCACACCTATTTACAAGTCAGGTCACCCTTATTTACAGTTTAGGTAATTGATAATATCTAAAAAACTTTACAATTTCATGCAAATCAAATTACGTCTCTTCTACAAATACAATAGTTATTCACACATTGGGCAATAACTACCGAAAAGCAATACCATTACATTTCAAGGTTAAGCAATTTACATCTATTTACAAATCAAGTTACATCCATATTTTGTTCAGGTTTCACCTACACATCCCTGAAGTTCTTAAATAAGGTGAATATTGTGCGGATCTCCCCTTAGTCCTCTAGTAACTTCAAAATTACCCTTTCAATGCGTTCACCCACTTTTTCGTCCAATTATTCAAAACAAATGTTGGTTACTCACTCGGTGAATACATTGCACAATCAAAGAACTGAAAAGAGATCAAGGAATGTGAATATCAGATAATAGTCCACAAAAACAAAGTCGTGTTTCGATCTTGAAATTAACAAAAATGAGATGCAATTGATAATATAACATGTAATTAACAAGGGGAGAAGAAAAAACAGCCGTGATCGTGTTCTATTTTCACAAGGACAAAAAACGTTGCGGCCAATATTGTATTCATGAGTTTAATAGAACATTAAATCAATTACGAGGATGCTATGGCTACAAGATGCTCATTAGTTATACTTGAGTAATACGCTAATTATAGTGAAGGATGCTGCTAACATCGTAACAACTCAAAAAATGCTACTGTAACGTGTTTATATTTTGCTTTGCAAATTGTTTCAGTCTTGGACCACATTTGTTGGGTTCACAACCTGTACAGAAAATAAAGCTCCAAAAGATGCCCACATCAGCTATAAATCAACAAAGCTCCAAAATTAACTGATGCTAAAGAATCCTCTTGGAAAAAAATATAACACTAGATAACTAGAGAACACGGCAGGAGATATCCTGCAGATTTTCACCTCCAGTACCGGCAAAGCAGAAAATCTATAGAGCGCCTTTGGACAGCCCCGGTGCAAAGTGCCAATTCATTCATTCCTATAAACAAAGTCGTCATTTTATTTCCCCACAAGAGAAGAAAAACACAATTCCAGTGATAGAGGAAACTCATCTCCACGGATAGCAGAATTTTTTCACAAAAAAGTCCGATCACAAACATATCGATCAGAGAAAGAAGGGAGAAGGCTATACCTTTGCCGCAAGGACTGGCAATCCACCCTTCACGAACGAGTCCATCCCGGAAGAAAAAGAGCTGAAATCAGCCAACGGTGAAGGGGCCAATATCTCCCATCCTTAGTGCGCGAGCAATCTCGTCGGCGACCATGACACAGGAGGAGATCCACCCGTGTAGCACCATCCAAACGATCTCCACTATCGTCAGCGACGCCTTCAGCGGTACTGCCATGCCCGAAAAACCCCAGCTTGTTTTTCTCCAGAATTCCAATTTCTATCTACCAGATTCTTCGTCTTCCGGATCGTCGTCTGCCCTAGGCCACCGATTCCTACCAACCATGGGTAACTTCGTATAAATTTCGTTATTATTATATAAATATTTATTATATAATTTACTGTATACGGTGGAAGTTATAGCCATTTTACCCTTTTTGAATTATATATATTATATATAACTTAGTAATTTGAGTGTCTTGATAAAAGATGTATGATTGTAAGTTTAAATCTAATATTTTAGTATTTAAAAATTATATTAATGTTATATTAATTTTTAATAAAATAAAAATATAATTAAAAATTAAATCATATCAAATTTAACTTGACACGACATGATTTAGATAAATTATACCTATGTTGTTAGTTAAAAGGCTAAATATGACTTAACTCAATATGAATACACTACTAAAAAATTTAGGTCATATTAGTCCAATATAACTTATTGACATGTATACACAATCATTAAAATTAATTTTAAAACAAATAAAATTGAAAAGAAACATACCTTACACACTCAAAGTTTTTCTTTTTTCAATTATTATATTAAAAAAATCTATAATAGGCATCCATACAAAGAACTTTTGTAAACATCAAATAAATTGATTTAAACTTCTACAGGTATCAATTATTTACTAGATATTTGCAATAAGAACTTCTATATATTATAGACTTTTTTTCATATTAAAATACTTGTATACAATTTTAAATTATAAATTTTAATATAAAATCTTTTAATCGCTTAAATATCATATTAACGATGAACTCAACTGTTCAAGTTTCACTCACGAATAATTACCATGGTTTTGTTTGGAAATATTCCTCTTAAATGTAAAAATAACTTTTAACATGACAACGTCGGTAGATTCTCAAGATAACTTTTTTATATTAACCTTATTATAATATCTAATTATATCAATATTAAAAAATATAATTTTAATATTAACATTACTTATTTAAATATTAAAAGACATTACTTTTTATGACTCGTCTTTTCAAGTGATATAAAAGTTAAAAATACAAAGATCATATTTTTAAAAAAAAGTTAAAAAAATTACTTTAAAAAAAACTGTTTTAAAAAAGGTATGTTGAAAAAGTACATAAAAGCATGACAACATTTCTTAATTTAAATTTAATTAATTTAGATTCGCGTACGCGAAAAAATCGAAAAAAAAGCATTGTATTTCGAATTTCACTAGAACCGGTAGGTAAATTGATAAATCGACATTTATCCCGACGGGTTTATTTGTTGTGTGTGCGTGTGTGTTCGGCGAAGATCATTTAATTTATTTAATAAAAAATAAGTTGAATGTTTTTTAAAAAAAATATAAAGTAATTTTTTCATTTAACAGTTGCATATATGTGAGAACATTATGGAAGACGTAGATGTTTATTTTTAAGCCATGTTTTGTTCAATATTTTGATCGACACTATTAAAACTCGTCTTTTAACTTAATTAGCTCATTCATGTGTACATAAATGAACTTTTTAGTGATTATTACAACGGTTCAAAAAACCTCATGCATGTGAGAAGAATTCTAAATACGGGTATTGGGAATAAAAAAGATCATTAGGTTGGGTTAAGAATAAAAAAAAACAGAAGAGTTATTGAAAATTTAACATTAAAGGAAATTTGTATTTTTTAAAAATTTAAAAATAATAAATTAAAATTATTATTATTATTTACTCTTTCTTATATTTTTAAAGATAAATTCTCCGAAATTATGTTAGATTGTCTTACAAAAGAAAGGTTTGATGTCAATCATCTGACATTTTATTTTTAACGATGTATTTTAAATTAATGGAAATAATCTTATCTTTAATATTTTTTATATTTTTATAAATTTATTTTTTTAATATCAATTATCAGAAATTATAAAAAATAAAATTAAAAATCATATCGTACAATAAAAAAATTAAACTTTTACCTTACTTAATCCCAACTCATTTTCAAACAAGAGTTTATGCGGCAAAAATGAAATGAACATACCATTGTCGAATCGCATGCAGCGCTTGTTTACATGCAGCGGTACATTTGCCGATCTCTTCACCACCACCACCACCACTTCAATCCGGCCACGAGAAACCCATCTCCTAAATCCCAAATCCTCGAGCTCTGCAGCCTCGGACTCCTCCCTCGGGCGTTCCAACTCCTTAACTCCACGGATCCGAGCATACTTGCGCCAAAACCCAACGTCTTTTCCTCTCTCCTGCACGCCTGCGCCAAGACCTCTTCCTTCCTCCCCGGCCTCCAACTTCACGCCCACGTCCTCAAGTCCGGCCTAGACGCCGACCGGTTCGTCGGCAACACCTTGCTCTCCCTCTACTTCAAGCTGTGTCCGGACTTCTCCGACACTCGCAAGGTGTTCGATGGTTTGCGCCACAGAGACTCCGTATCCTGGACCTCGATGGTCTCGGGCTACGTCCGCGTGGGTATGCCGGAGGAATCGCTTCGTGTGTACAGGGAGATGCTGGACTCGGATGGGGAGCCAAATGGCTTTACTTTGTCTGCCGTTGTTAAGGCGTGTGCGGATTGCGGAGACCTGAGGCTCGGTAAGTGTTTGCACGGGGTGGTTCTGGCGCTTGGTTATGGATCGAATCATGTGATATCTTGTGCTCTTGTGGATATGTATGGCCGCAGATGTGCACTGGACGACGCCGTGCGTGCTTTTAGCGAGATTCGTCAGCCCGATGCAGTCGGTTGGACGTCTGCGATATCTGCATTCACACGAAATGATAGGTTTGAAGACGCGTTGTCGTTGTTCTACTTGATGCACCGGAATCATGGGTTGGTTGCCGATGCATTCACTTTCGGGACCATCCTTACTGCTCTGGGAAATCTAAGAAGGATGGCACAAGGCAAGGAAGTACATGCTAAAATCATCACATCTGGAACATGTGGCAACGTGGTTGTCGACAGTAGCATGGTTGACATGTATGCCAAGTGCGGACTCGTGCTCGATTCTCGTCTCGTCTTTGATCGGATGCCTGAGAAGAACATGGTCTCCTGGTGTGCATTGCTGGGAGGGTACTGTCAAAATGGAGACTATGAATCCGTCCTCGAGATATTTGGAGTCATGGACAAAGATGGTGATGACTACAGTTTTGGTACAGTTCTTCGTGCTTGTGCGGGTCTTTCAGATGTGAGGCAAGGAAAACAGGTTCATTGCCAGTTCATAAGAAGAGGATTGGGAAAAGATGTGATCATCGAATCTGCGCTTGTCGATCTCTACTCAAAATGCGGTTTTGTAGATTATGCTTACAGAGTTTTCACAAAGATGGGTGAGAAGAACTTGATAACCTGGAATGCAATGATATGTGGATTTGCCAAAAATGGAAGAGGCCCAGAAACTGTTAATATTTTCGATGACATGGTGAGGGAAGGACATGTTACACCCGATCATATTACTTTCATTGGTGTGCTCTTTGCTTGCAGTCATTCCGGTTCCGTGGAGGATGGAAGGAGGCTCTTCTTGTCTATGTCAGCTGATTATGGAATTGAACCAGGTCTCGAACACTACAATTGTATGGTTGACCTTCTTGGACGAGCTGAGCTATTAGAGGAAGCTGAAGATTTGATACACAATGGTCCTTTCAGAAACGAGGGGTCTTTATGGGTGACCCTTCTGGGTGCATGCACCACTTACTCAAATCTAACAGTGGCAGAGAGGGTGGCGAAGAAGGCCATTGAACTTGATACGAATTGCCATCTAGGCTACATTCTTCTTGCAAACATCTGTAAGGTGACTGGTCGTTGGGACGATGCTTGTAAAATCCGGAGGGTCATGAAAGATAAAGGCTTAAGAAAATCACCTGGTAAAAGCTGGGTCGGAACTAAGAGCAGCGGCTTTGGTTCCTTTGTTGGTTGCACTTAGGCGTCGTTCGTTCTGGTTTTAAGGGAAAATATTTTAATTTCGTACAAATTGTTACATGTCATTATCATCGTATAATTTTTATCACATACTTATAATATAATTTAACTTTATTTATTTTACTACTTTTGAGTTTTAATTTTAACAAGTTGAAACGTCTCGTTCCTGAACGAGGCCTTAAGAAATGTTTGCCCGATAGACTTTACTTTTTGGATATTTTTACTTGTACATCTTTCCTAAGTTTTTTAATTGTCTGTGTGCCTGAAAACATGCATATTTACTAATATGTACATTAAAAACGGGCAATTGTAGGCATTTTGGTTGATTCCTGTTAGTCTTCGTGTAACTCTTAATTAATAGATATGTAACTCTTTTTCTGTCGCTCGAGGATGGATTCCAATTCTCAGAGAAAAGGCTCTTGCCTTTAAAATGGAAAAGGGAAGAGCATCGTTTCTTACAAACTTTATTCTTCAGAATGCAAAATGTGAAATGTGAGAAGTAATAGAAAAAATGTTTATAATAATAAAAATATGTTTAATTACGGTTAAAATATCATTAGATGATTATAATGTGAAAAAAATGATAAATGTATTCTTATATATATATATATATATATATTAAATTTAGATTTTTTTAACGAATATATATTTTTTAAATTTAACATTTAGAATACCCTTTATAATAAAAAAATATTTATAAAAATAAAATATCATAGTAAATAACTCATCAACTTTAATTAAATGACGTTTTTTTTTAAAAAAAGAACTTTACAAAAAAATATTAATTCAATAAATAAACATAACTCCTAAATTTCTAACTTCTTTTCAGACCTACTCATTCAAAGTATTACTACAATACTATTTTATAAGGTAAAAATTATACTTTAAAATTGAAACTAACTTTAATAAATAATTTATTGATAATTATGAAAATTTATTTTAATATTTATATTTCAAATTCTTAGCATCTTAAATTTTCAGTTATTCTAAAAATATCCAAATAAGAAAAGAATTGTTCCTTGTCCTAATCGAATTCGGATGCAACAATGGAACCACAATCCGATAAACCGGATCCATCTACAACCCGGTAACGAATGGCGCGCTTATCGCCAGCGAGTAATCATCCATCGGGCGGGACGGCGGGAGAGCACGACTACTTCACACTCCAACGTCACTCTTTCGCACCCACCCTTCTTCTTCTTCTCCAGTCCCAACGCCTACCCCCGCACGGTCCGATGGCGGCAAATCTCTTCGTGGTCGTCACAGCCGCCGCTATTGCGGTCTTCTCTGCCCTTATACTCAACAGCAATGTCTCACAGCGTACTGTCGTTTGCTGCTGCTTTTGTTCCGCTTTTTTTCGGCGTTGTTTTTCCCCCGGTACCGAGATTGTGATTCTTTGGATGCGTGGATTGCAGGGTGGGGCAGGTGGTCCTCGGTCGAGGTCGCGGACCTGGTTGTGAGGAACGCCACCATCTTCACTGCCGACGCTTCCCTGCCCTTTGCTGAGGCCATGGCTGTCAAGAACGGGAGGATCCTGCGAATTGGGGATTTTCAATCGATTCAGGTGAGGAGAACGAATCCCTCCATGAGGCAGCTTGCTTTTGCTTCATGGTTTGGAACGCATGTTTGTTCCCTTGTCAGGCGAGGTAATGAGTGAAGCCGATTTTAGGCGGAGTTGATTTTCTTTTTGATTATTTTTACGGTAGATTGAGCCTCACTAGAATTGCAAGACACCACAGGGCTCAATACACCACCTTAAAGAGTCATAACACTATAAATTAAAGTTGCACGAAAATTCTCAAAATCAAATACCTTTCAGGAATTTGATCTCAAAATTGTTCACCGAGTGTCAAAAATCAGATCAGTTACCATCCCAATGAACCTGTGCACTCCTACCCTCAAACACTTTTGGTTGGAGTTTCCCAACAAGAAACTCATTTTAACGGAAAAATAAATTTATAATAATAAATTAGCACTTTATAGTAATGGACAATGTATAAAATTAATAGCATGAAATAACAGCATTAACTAAACATGATGTAGTTTCCAACCAATAGGTATTTTCACCTTTTCTTTTAGGGTAACAACTGGTCATTTATTAATTAAGTACAGTAATCGTTTCTTCTCAACTATCTATCTTTAAATCCATTCATTCATTCTATTCATTAAGCAATATTAATTATAAAGTTTAGCTCACATTAATTCTTCAATAATTTGATCGCATTGGTCATTTATTATCTTTAATCACTTAGATATTAATATGTCAAACGTGCTTGTGCACTTATTGACTTTCATGTTCAGATATGACCATTTCTTCTTTCTAATCAATCATTTGCACTTCACATTCCATTCCATTGGATCAACCAATGTCTATTTTAATCAATAAATTTCCTTTACATTCATTCATATCAATATTTTCGTGATTATCTTGACCACTCACCATTGGCATAAGCAAGCTTTGGTGGCTATTGTCCAATTATTGTCCTATAACCCATTTATTTCTTAATTGGCGAGTACCTTTATAATCCATCTATTGAATACAATGTAATAAACATTGGACGCCAATTTGGTTATGTGGATTAATCTCTTTGCCACAAAACTAGCTTTGTTTTGTTACATTATCCACGGTTTGCAAAGATTTCAATCATTGATTCAATTTAACATAATTCAATTATCATGTCATTCCTTGAATTTTAATGTCTATTATTCATTATCTTAACTAATGGATTTGAGTCAACAATATTCAAACATTGCTTCATTCTATGAAATCAAATTCAACATTGTTTAATCATTAGTTCATTCTATAAAACCAATTATCTATCATGGAACTTTATGACCAATATCTCATCAAATCATCTGATTAGTAATAATATGAATAATAAAGAAACCTGTGATCAATCACAAAAAGAATGGCTATATGGACTTTCATTTGAATCTCTGGTATTCCCAAAAAATACCAAAATAATCATATTATCTTTAGATGTCTAATTGGGCGTCCCTCATTCATCATGTCAATATTGGATGTTCTTTTAGATGTTTGAACCTCGATACCCAAAAGAGGAATGGAGGTCATTTTTCTCTATTCTCTTAATCAAATCATTAGATATATATTTTTATTTGTTACTAATTAGTTAAGGAATGAATCCTAGGGCTTCTTTTCACCAACAAACTGGTATTGCATGCAAGATTAATTGATTTATTTCCAAAAAATAGCTTATCAAGCATCATGGTCAAAATCGTCATTCATGCACAAATCTATGATTAAATAGAGGTTGATCACACAAAATTTGAGCTTAATTTTTGCATCACAAGTGATGACAATTGAAGTTGAAGTTGCCTTGATCACCTTGATTTTTTGTCTTGACAAGGGACAAAGTTGAAGGGTTTAGTGGTAACTTGATGCCATTATGTAGGAATTACATTGTGATGGGAGGGCATCATATTTGTTAATAAAACATTTTTGACCCTCATTGCCAAGAAGGCAAGTGCAATAGATATTGGTGATTTCCATTGCTAAGAAGACAATTGACTTTGGTCTTTTTGTCATGATTTGTGCATTCAAGAGTGACTTCAAGTGTGTCCCAAACTTCATGAGATGTTATATAAGTGGAAAGTTTATTAAATCGATTTATACTAAGTGCATAGACAATTTATTCACCCTCTTTTTATGTAATTGAGTCATTTCACTTTCCTCCTTACTTTAATCCTTGTATAGCTTGGAGGGTGGCTCAGCCTCATTTTATAAATTGAAATCAACTGATTTAAGAAATGCGTTCATGCAATGTTTCCAATAATTATAATTGGAAGTTTTGGAACCATCAAAAAATGAAGATGGTTATTATTTTGTCCCTCCAAAACTTGATTTGTGTTATAAAATGAAGCCATGCTCTATTGATAGTTAAATTTATTAATTAGATTAATCTATTTTGATATCAATTGTTATGATTGATTGAATTTACTAGAGAATTATATGTGATTTATATATGAATTAAATGTATTATAGAAAATATGCATGATTAGGGGATGAATGCCAATGCAAATGAAAAAGATAATTCACAAACCACAAGAACATGAGAATTTTATAGTGGCTCACTCTAAACTGAGGATACACCCACTCCTCAAGCCTTCTCGTTTGAGCTTTACACTAATCCAATGCTGTTCTAGGCTAATACCCCATCGTTTACAAATTCCTTGGCAAATCTGCTGAGTCTTTTCTCCTCACAACTTGAAGTGTTCTTATCACAACCTGATGAGATAAACTTCTATAACAAAAATAGCTTAGCAACCATATCCCTTTGTTTGCTCTCTTTGTGATGCTTGAGAACCTTCAAGGAAGTTCTATAATGAATGCTTTTTAAGAGAGTAGGGAGCAAAATGAATCTTTGGAAATTGGAATGAAACACAAGAGGCATTGGAGAAGATTGAGTCTCCATTGTACAACCTATGTGTGTAAGGAAGTCATAATGGTTAGAAATTCCTTTCTACTTCTAGGGATTGGTATGCCATTGATCATATTGATATGCTATTTGTCTAATGGTCAATTGGAATAGTACACTATAATTAAATTGGTTTGTTAGTCTCAAAAGCCCTATTATTGATCATATCAACATGCTATTTGTTTAATGGTCAATTGGAATAGTACACTATAATTAAATTGGTATGTTAGTCACAAAAGCCCATTATTATGTAATGAAATTGGTATGTTGATTTGTAGAATCAATATATTGTTTCTGCTTTAGAGATCAATTGTAGTTCTATTATAAAAAACAATGTCAGAACCAATTATTAGTATTCCATTTTTGATTTAGAGTTTAGTTGTACTTTTGGCCTAGAAATCTGTATGCCATTCTTCAGCAGTATGTTGAATTTGCAGCTCATTAAATTCTAAGTTATAAATTGGTTTAGTCTATTTTAAACCTTTAAGTTAAGTGCATGCATTTGTCTTAAATGTTCTATATGAAGATTCTAACACGAGAGAGCATAAAAAGGGTTTACAATTATTTTTATGACACAAACCAACATAGCTCAAAATTACATAAATAATACAAGACTTTACATAATTCTTGCATTTTCTAGCATTTTTCTAGCATGATGTGATTCTTTTGTGTTTTTTTTTCTTTTGTTCCATTTTTGCTTGATATATATGTCCTACAATTTCCTTTTTCTCGTATTGAATTTGTTTGGCTTTGTTTTACAACATCTTTTATATTTCATGCTCCAAACTTAATATATACTACTATGTATTTATCATTAAGTTTTTTATTATTAAAACCAATTGAGAAACATTTTCCTTATCATCATTGGGTATAAATACCATAGTACCTGTTGTTCCTCTCTTGGAATGATCGTTGCCATCATCAACTACTCCACTTACGAACAATCCACGGGCCTTGCACTTGAGTGCCACCACCACAGCCTTATCTTGTAGAGATCTTTGAAGCCATGCACAAAAACCTCATGGAAGTCTGTAGTTTACAACATGTTGTCCCCCACCAGCTACACGGTCTGATGTCTTGAGTGCACCACCACAGCAGGCCCTCGAAGAGGTCTCCTTAGCTGAGCACCTTGCAGTCATTCACCCACAAGTCGAAAGGGAAAAAAGGGGATGCTGCTAGAAGAGAAAATGAAGAAGGGGAAGGTACGTGAGAATAGAAGGGGGAGAGAGAGAGAAGAGGAGGGGGGTGATGACCTCTCCTTGCTGTCACCTAGAGGGCAACTGGCATCACCCTCATGGAATGCTCTAACAAACATATTTATAAGGGCTGCACAAATTGCAGCCTAGTTTCTGTGTTTCCTGTAAATTACATTAACATATATATACAAGAAAGAAAAATACAATTGCACATGTACACCGCTATATAATTCTATTATTTGCATATCTAATGCCTTCCACATTTTATCCACAACCAGAAAATATCATAATTGTAGATACTTCACCGGAATAATGCCTCTTTTAAGCACTTTTTCGTTTAAGTCCCTAAAAATAATTTATTCTCAAATTCCTGCAAAAAACACATAATATGTCTTCCATGAAACACCATTAACACATGAAATACCCACATAAAAAATGCACAAAAATATGATAAACAGAAACTTTCATACCATGAATTTGGTTTTGTTGGACAAATGGATTTGGTGACTTAGCAAAGATAGAGCGATATTCCCATCAATATGGTTGGAGGTAGTTCTAGGGTAGTATTATAGGTATTTGGTAGATTTTATTGGGGTGATGTTGGAGGAGTTACCAATGTATGGAGAGGTGTCTTGGAAATGTAGCAAGAGGTGGGTTGAAGTTTAAAGTGGGTAATGGGTCTGAGATTCTAGACTGATACATGGGTGGGGGCAAATCCTCTATGCAACTCTTGTGTCACTACTATGAGTTGTGGCTTCCACCTTTGTGAGTGCTACCATAGATCACCTAGCAGGACAGTGTGGGATGTGTGATTCAGGAGAGCTCTCAATGATACCGGAGTCACTAATTAGGGCTCCCGTCTTCTGGATTTTATTACATGCTAGAGCTCTTCTCTCTTATTTACAGGGGCAATCACAATCTATGTATGACCTCTATCTTGAATGGGGGTGGAACTGAGTTACATTGTGTTCTATATATCTAGAACCGTTGTTCCAACCAAAATATAATTTTTTGCCTTATAGATGCTTCACCTTGGCATTCTCACTGATATGGCTTTAGCAAGATGGGACTATTATTTATCTAGTAGATGTCTGTTCTATCAAATGTCATACACGGCTTGGAGGCATCTTTTCCTTGCCTGCTCTATTCATCAGTGGTGGTTTACTCTGCTGGGCTTTGATTCCTCTTCAAACTCATCAATTGAAGAGTTTTGGACCTGATGATCACTTCTCAAAGTCTAGACAAGAATTTCAAACGTGTGTAGGTGGTGCTACCTCATCCAATCTGTTGGTTTCAGTGGATTTAGAGGAGTAGGTTGTTTTTTTAAGGCTATGTAACTGTCTGGGCATGTTGGTAGGACAAAATCTTCTGTTGGGTCTTGGAATGGACAAAACTAAACATCCCATTGGAAGCAATTCTGTGGTTTCGACCTGTCTCAGTAGAATTTCAGATTGTCCGTCCCAGCTTTTATTTTATTATTGAGTATTTGTTCTGCTGTTGGAATGACTTTTGTTTCTCTTATCAGGGAACCTCCTTGGAACCCCAATTGTCTTCATTTCGACTTTATTTTATGATCTAGTAAATTTTCTTTCTACTGCTAAAAAACCATATTATTCTTTACTTCAATCTCCTATTTTGTTGTTGTTAATTTTGGATTGTTTACAGATGCAGATGCATATCCGAAAATCAACATGGATATCATATAAAGTTAGAATCTTACCTTTAGGAATTTTCTCATGTATTTTTATTTGCTTGCAGGATTTAGTAGGTAGCACAACCTATGAGATGAATCTTGAGGAAAAGGTTGTACTTCCAGGTTTCATTGATTCACATGTCCACTTCATAAGTGGAGGTTTGCAGGTTCTCAAATTCAACACCATTGTGAATGTTGTTTGCTCCTTCTCTTCCCTGGAAAATCTCTTTTATATAGAAATGTTTTTATTGTATATAGAAATTAAGATGGATGTAGAATTATCAAGAAGGAATTAGTTGCCTAATGTTGACTCGTGTATGTTTCAATGAATCAAAAACGTGAATGGTTTACCAAAAAGGTAGATTGGTTAACCAAATTGCCCAGTTACACCACCACAGTAAGAAGAATTTTTTTTCTCAAAATGTTACTTAGTTGTTGATATTATAGGGTCGGCTTAGTAAATAAGGCTTATTTGTAAACTACCAATGAATAGTGGGTCGTCAATCCCGCTTGGTCAAGTAGGCAAAAAAAGCAACAGAATGTAAAATCTGGTGTACATGAGTTTTTTTGGAATTTCAGGTTGACGACTTCTCAAGCATAATCCAAGGTTAAACAAACAGCCCATGGTTCAAAAATTTGCTTAAATATATATTGATTATTGATAGGATTATGGGACCACAATGCCCTAATCAAGTTAAGTGCTTGGTTTGGTTCAACTCAATGATGATGATTTCATGCAATAAATTGGGGGTTCATGCTCATAAATACATTAGATATGTTCTGTATGTTTGCATGCTTCTCATAGTTTAGTGAGGTCTATATCTGTGGCTTCTGAATTGGACTTCGTATCACCTTTCCTTGTCCTTTTGTAAGAATCTTAGATAATCTTCATCTTACCATTCATTTAACTGATTAATTGGTGGAATTTGTTACCTGCTGAAAGTGATGGGAAGCTGAGGTCAATGGAGAAACCAGAGAAGGGACTTAGAAAGTCATCAAATCTATTCTGGTCCTAGATGCACCAGATCAGTTGCCTTAGCATTTTTCACTTCTCTTTTTTCTCTCTCTCTTATCTTCATATATTTGGGATAACCAGCAATGCTGTAACAAGGGAAAACAATCAATTAGTGTCAGGAAAGGCCCAACCTGTAATGGTAGGTTCAAAGTGACGTAGTGAAAGACGTGATGGCCATCAATTGGAAGTGGAAGATAAAAATGGAGACAGAAAAGTTTTGCAATGAAGGCTATGATATATTCATATATCCCCCTAAATATCAGAGGTGGGAATGACTTGGAGAAGCAAAAATTTGTTGGGGCTATGGTAAAGTTGCAGGGGACTAGCATTATATGCTTGTAGTTGACAAATGGACAAACTGTCTCCTTTCTTCCTCTGATACATGGGAGAGGGGGCTCAGTTCCTATGCTTTCAAGGCAGCTAATGGAGCCTTTGGAGAGATTATGATGGTATGGAGAAGTCAAGGTTCAAGGAGATAAGTTTGTGAGTGGGAACTTTCACCATTGTCATCCACTTTCACAGCCTTCGGGAGGGCTGGAGTTGGATAGCCATGTATGTTTATCTCGAACATTTAGCTCTTACTGTCCACTTTCATTAGCCTTCTGGAGGAACGGAGTTGGATTGGCATATATGTTTATGGTCCAATGCATGGGGTTGATAAGCAGAATTAGTGACATGGATGCTGTGATTAGGGCAAAAGATCACTTGATCACCATTATCATACAATAAATATGTACAATAAAGATCATCAAATTCTTGAACATCACACTGGTGACATCCAGCAGCAACAGAGAGAAAGCAAGAGGAAAGCCTAA
Source organism: Amphibolis antarctica (assembly GCA_024699675.1). Classification (NCBI taxonomy): domain Eukaryota; kingdom Viridiplantae; phylum Streptophyta; class Magnoliopsida; order Alismatales; family Cymodoceaceae; genus Amphibolis; species Amphibolis antarctica. The sequence goes on from JAMKPZ010000108.1 coordinate 177,410, forward strand.
AAAAAACAGAAGAAAAAGAATAAAATTTATGTTAATATCTTGGCCCATTAGGCCCATATATTCTTGTATGTATATATCCTTTGTAATTTTTTGTAATTAGGCACTTGATTATTTTCAACATGGTATCAAGAGAAAGGTTTCTTCCCTAACCCTAACAACCATCATTGCCCCCACCTCTCTTCCTCGCTTGTCATTGGAATCCCTCCTCTTCCCTATTGTTGCTCATGGCAGCCTTGAAGGACAATTGGACGTCCAAATTCACAGCAACCGGCGTCAATCTCAACCTTACTAACTATCATTTATGGGTGAGCTCCTTCGAGAACTTCCTCACTACTCACTCCAAGGAGAATCATCTCCGTGAGGATCCGTCGGAGATCAAGGACCTGATCTATCCCACTTGGTACGCCACCAACTACACCATCATGGGATGGATAATTGCCAGTGTTGATGAGTCCATTGCACACACCATCTCATGTGTTCATTCGACTTGACCCACGTGGGAGACCTTACGAGCAACCTTCGGCAATGAGAATAACATCGCCTGGGTATGTGAAGTTTATGAGTCCCTCTTCTTCACTCATTAAGGTGTTTGTTCCTTGCTCAACTATTACACCTTCATCAAGTCCCTTCTTGATGAGGTTGATATTCCCTAACTGCTCATCCCCGACCTCACCACCCTTCGTCAATATTAAGTGGAACTTGGTGTCGTGATCTTCCTCGCCGACATCCATTTGGAAGTCGCCTCTCAAATTCGGGGTGTGATACTTGGAGGCGACGTTGTTTCGTCAATGCAAGCCACCCTCAACAGGGCTCTTTGTGTTTGTCGCTCCTTTGACCCTCTTCTAGTTGCACAGGAATTAGTTGCACTCTTCACTGCTACTCCTCATGATCTCGTCCATAGCTCCTTGTGGGGAGGTCAGTCCTTGTCGCATGGTTGGGGCCATTCATGTCTTCAATGTGAATACTGTGGAAGGAACATCCATTTGAAAAATGTTGGGCTAAGTTTGGTCGACCTGCTCAGCCTCTAACTCTTGTTGCATCTGTTACAAAAATTTCTCCGGTTGAGAATCCCTCCTCATTTTCCAAGATGGTTGTTTTATCTCAGCAGAATTATGATGAATATATCCTGTTAAAGGTCAATCAATCTTCTGCTGCCAATGTTGCTCATGCCTTCTTTTTTAGTATGACTTCTCTTACTTGTGCTTTTGATCATTATTGGATTATTTATTCTGATGCCTTATAACATATGTTTGACACTAAATCCCTCTTTACTTGCCTTTCTAAACTTCCCATCCTTCAATCGGTTGTCATTGCAAACGGTCGAAGTTGTACTATTCATGATGAAGATAGTGTTAATCCCACTTCCCATCTTACCCTTGATAAAGTTTTATATATTCTTGAATTTCCCATTAACTTATTATCTATTATTGTTATCACCAAACAACTTTACTTCTTTGTGACCTTTTTCCCATTTCATTGTATCTTTCAAGACTTGTAGATGAGACAGAGGATTGGTATGGGCCATGAACGTGATGTGGGAATTTATGTGCTAGCAAAGATGACATAACTCGTGAGCTTGCTACCATCATCACCACTGGTGACTCTTCTCTTTTGTAGCATTGTCAGCTTGGACATCTCTCTTTTAGTAAGCTTCGAGCAACTCTTCCTTGGATTTTGGTTTTGTCTATATCGTGTCAGTCTTGTATTATGGGTAAGTAGTTTTGTGCAACCTATAGTAGTCGTGAGTTGTCTTCATCCTTTGCTTTATTGGATGTCTTGTCTTCATCCTCTGCTTTATTGGATGTCTTGTCTTCATCCTTTGCTTTATTGGATGTCTTGTCTTCATCCTCTGCTTTATTGGATGTTGGATCTTCAAAGACAATACATTAATGATATTGTCTTTGTGGATGAATTTTCTCATGCATTTTGGATGTATTTGCTTCAAGACAGAAAGAATATCATTAATGTTATTTCTGCTTTCTTCAATGAAATTCATAATCAGTTCTTTGTTATTCCAAAAATGGAAGTCTTTGGCTACAACCTATGAGTCATGTTCTGTAATGATCAATGGTGCTGTTAGCCTTGCATGTGACATGGAAAACCCATTGACAACTAAGAATAACACTGTGATGGTGGAAGAGGCATTAAATGGCAACTATTATTTTTCTCTAAACCTTTTCTTTCAAGATGGTGAGTTACTAGTGAGGTTATTTTTTGGTAGAAGAATGTTTGTTAGTGTTGGAAAAGAAGAGAAAATGACATCATCTTTATAAAATTAGGGTTACAAGATTTATATAGGGTGTATATAGGGTATGTTCATGAGCAATTTTTTTTAACTTCTAAAATCACTTTCAATGTTATTATTACTGTACAAATTCTAATATATAAACTTTTATCATCTAAATTACCATATAGTTTTAACTCTGTTCACGAAATCAACTCCAACTTCACCTCTTTTCAACTTCTGGAGCGAAAAAAAAACTACTCATGAATGCACCCATAGATATCCATTTAAATGGATATTCGTTTACTTGATGTTAACACTTATACAAAAATTGTTATATTTAACACTCCGTCAAACTAGAACATATATATCAATTTTGTCTATACATGAATTTTCTAAAAACCCTACACCTAAAGCTATTCCTTGGAATCTACAAAGCAATTCCATGAAATATATATCTACAATTTTTTTTCTTTTATGTAGTCAATAACAGCTCTTTGAATGTATAAATTCCAATGCAGTAGTGGCAGGTGAAAACAAGCCATTGATCTTTTCTTTTCTTATAACCAATGGAACACCACCATTCTGAATTTCATATTATATTCAGTTGGCACAAGTACAACTTCAAAATGTAAGAAGCCAAGCTGAGTTTATTGAAAAGGTTAAAGAAGCTGTTGAAGGTATAATTCTGTACAGCATCATAGATTATTTCATATTGTAAGCTGCCAAATATTATGTTATATAAGCAATGTATTGGAATGAGCTGTTTGTATATCTAATCTTTTCAAACATGCATCTAATATGGATGTGTACATGCTCAACAAATGCATTTGAGTTCTTTTTCTGTTTATTTGTTCCTTTTGAAAGATTGTTATTTGTTCTACTTGATCACCTCTTGATGGCAATCTGCTAGAAAAGCAAGGTTATGGGATTTCTTGTTTTGTTGTTAACTATTGCTTCTCTTGTTGCATAATTTTAAGCATCTAGCACTATGATTTTTCTTTCAAACAAGGACGGCATTAGTGTACTTATGATTGTTAAGGTATTAGTGGCCACCTTTCTAAAAAATGATGTTAGCAGTCATGTTCTGGCACTGAAAAATCGTTTGTTATTCTCTTTGAATTCTACTAGGTAAGTGTAAAGGATGCTGGATTATAGGTGGTGGATGGAATAACGATTTCTGGGGTGGTGACTTGCCAACTGCTTCATGGATCAATGATATCACACCTGACCATCCAGTATGTAATTTTTGCTGTAAAGGAACAGCCAAATCCTTTATCAACTTGTTTCCAAAATGAATATCTTTCTAGTAGGTCTGGCTTTCTCGGATGGATGGTCACATGGGGCTTGCCAACTTTCTTGCACTAAGAATTGCTGGAATCACAAATGAGACCCATGACCCTGTTGGAGGATCCATTCTGAGGACAAATATGGGCGGTAAGGTCATACGATCCACACTATATAACAAAAAAGAGGATTGATTTTCTTTTTTGGAATTCCAATTATACCTTTACAATGTTATAAAAATTACTATTATATCCTGAAAAATCTTTATAAACCTTAGCTTAAACAAAACTCAATGCTTTAATTCTACTATGTTAGGTCAGCCTTAAAAATCTTTATATGATGGTTAATTGATTTAACTTAGTCCTAAACAAATAAATATGTAAAAGAGATAAATAGTAATTCGTAATATTCATATTTTTTTACCTTTTTGTAATTCCAGTAATACTTGTATTGTGAAAATTTCCATCATATCCTTAAATGATTTGGTGTAATCCTAATCAAACCTATACATCAAAATGGGAAATACTAACTTTGAACTCATCCATGTTCTGCAATACATTTTCCATACTCTATTATAAAAATAAAATAATTTTGTTAGTGAAAATAATAGAAACATGTAAATGGAACTCTTGTTCTATTTTTTCAAGTCCATTAATTCAACATGGCATATTGCTAAATTTTTCTTAAAAGCGATAGCATGTCTTATTAAGATCCACTACAGTGAATGCATTCCATTGATTTCGTAACTATCAATCAATATTCAAGGATATAAAAGGACATACTTATAGGTATTCATCCAATCTGTAATAGTCCAGTTTTCCAAATTTTAATTAGGAGTTTTTATTTGTATAATCAATTATTTCATATACTAAGAGGTGTTGCCTCAATGCCAAAAGACCAACTCTGACCATATTTAGTAATCATAGCCTTAAGCACGACTATCATACACTACCACAAATTGACCACCCTACATCTTTATCTCTCTCTCTTAAAAGCTTGTCTGTCATTATTGTCACTCTTAAGGAGGTCTCCCTATGGCCACAGGGCCAAAGGACCCTGGATTATTCCTACATCAGCATGGTAGTCCCATAATTGAGCTTCTTTGTGCTGCTTCTACTTCAATACAGTAGCACCACCAATGATCCCATCTGTGTCAACCTTACATCAACACTACTGTTTGTGGAATGTGACTCATCCATGTTGCTCCTACGTTGACATAGTATTCCATTTTGTACAGTAGTCCAACAATGAGCTCATGTGTGCTGTTCCAATGTCAACACAATAGCACCATGAACAACCTCATTCGTGTCACACCTATGTTGATACAGTAGCTTCCTCCAGACAATAATCCACTAGATTATCTCATTTGTGTTGCTCCTACATTGACACAGCAGCACCATTAATGAGTTCATCTATGACAATCCTATGTCAACACAGTAGATTGTGGAACATGACTCAGCCATGCCACCCTTACATCTGTATGGTATCTGAATTGGGTCTTTCTCTTGTTATCAATAGGAAACCCATGGTGCATGAAGGACACTTTGTGATGTTGCTATTATCATCAATCAAATGTTATTTCAATCTTGATACATTATCTCTTATTTTCCTCCCACAGTGGATTGTGGAACATGACTCAGCCATGCCACCCTTACATCTGTATGGTATCTGAATTGGGTCTTCCTCTTATTATTATCAATGGAAATCCATAGAGCATGAAAGACACTTTGGTACCATTTGTGTAGTTGGAATTGATAGTAATTGAATTGGTCAGAATTTAATTTCCACCAATGATACGTTTGTGTAGAATGAATCAGTGAGAATTTAATTCCCATTACCCCCATATAAAAGAATCAATGAGAAATGATTTTTCACCTCCCTCTATCCGAATAAGAGAAATCCTCTCAACTCTTTACTATGCACTCTCAACATTCATTCTTCAACTGCATGCAGTGTGTAGATCCAATCATGCTATTCTCCTTGCTGTTCTCCTTGCCATTCTCCTCATTGTTCTTTGTTGTTGATTGGTAAGCTAGTTTTTAGACTAACAATTTTTTTTTTCATTATTAGGGTTTCGACTTCCAATTGTCCTCCCCCTTCCATTTTGATTTCGTCAATGATCAATTGGATAGTTAGGGTTTCAATTGTTAGAGAAAACCTATTCAGCCCCTGATTACAAATTAAATCCATGTTTCTGTGCTTGGGAAACATCAATCGACTTTTGTTTCTTTTTTTCATTAGGGTTCCTGTGACTTTCATTGTTAGGTTTCCTGTGAGTTTCATTGTTAGGGCTGTGGCATTGTAAAATTGGAAAGAATATTGGGATGGTTTTGTTATGTAATTTTATCTTTTAACTTCCATAAACAGGCTTCCATGTCTTGGTTCTGGTTTGAAGAACATGGGAAGGAATCCACTAGTACAATTTTCCATAATTTTATCATAAAACATTCCCTTTTCCCAGCAAAAGTTTTTGATGGGGCTGGGTAGATGATCGAACAGAAGTTTATTTTTAGTCAAGATTAGTGTGTGATGTCAATGCTTGTGAGTTTTGTAAACAAAAGAAAACCATTTTGATACCTCACTATTTTGACTGACTAAAGAAATAAGCGAACCAAATGGAGGGTGATTCTTATCATACACCAGTGTCCAATCAATTATACATGAAAGAATAGGATGAACTACACAAAATGACCATGCTCTGGATGATGAACAAACGTGGCTGAAATTTAAAAAAAAGCTGCAGACAGAATTCAGCTGGAACTGTGCAAATTAATAATTTGCAATGATACTCATAATTTATCAAAAGGAAGTGATTCTAGGAGAATATTGTACCCAACACTTCATCCAAAATTCGAGTTACGGTTGATGGATAATGATTCTGGATTAACTACAGAACAAAGTCAAAGGTTAAGTATGATAATATCTGTACTGCTGAAATTAAATAGGGATCATCCTATATGGTTAACTTTTTCCCTTAAATTTCCAAGAAGAGAAATCCCCTTTTTACATGTAAGCTGTAGTTTCTCAATGAAAACTTGTAACTATTGTAATGCCTTATACCTGTGAAATATCATCTGGAAAATTCTCAGATCTAAACTGTCCAAAGTACTCAACATTGGTCATAGTTTGCACTTGTATTTAGAATTGCTACACAACATAACAATACAGGTTATATTGCAAAAAAGTGTTTTTAGAAAGGTTCTAAAATGCTTCGTTTTTTATATTATAATCAAGGAAATTATTCATTTCAAATATAAAAATATTTTTTTCTATACAAATAGTGAAGGTAATTATTTTTAGTAGAAAATTAAAGTACATAATTAGTTTCTATAAACGAAAATTATGCTTGTACATGTTAATGTCATAATTTAATTCACTTTTTATAATTTTAATTCCTATAAATTCTGAAATGTGCACAAATATTCAAATTTTCAATTCTGTTAGATTCCATTACACATGCAAATACCTCGTCAGAGAATTCCTTTTCTATCATTTCTATTTCCTACCAATTTTAAATTTTTTGTTATTTCTTTTTTTATCATTTCTACACATACAAATAGCTCCCTTGTGACATTGTTTTTGTCATCAATTAGATGTTTTAATTTGAATGTGTCACCTCCTATTTCTTCCCGTAATATCTGAATCAGGATTTCCTCCAGTTGTTATCAATAGAAAACCTGTGGAGTTAACTAAGGCCTTCGTTTCCATTAAGTTCACATTTCAATCTGATATACACATCTTGAAACTGCAAGTAAGATCAACTTGAAACATCATCTTTTTTATAATTGATCAAATGAAATCAATGTAATTCACTAAATATATTAACTAAAAATAACTAATATTCCTTGAAAATCACTAATATTTACTGTAATGATTATTAAGGGGAAATGTCTAATATTTATTGAAAGTAACTCATATTTCATGTAAATAAGATAAAACTCCTCCCTAGACAAATAAAACTACAACAGAAAAAAAACACATTAGAATTCCCTAAAGAAGTAGAGCCTCCTTAATGCCCCTTAGATAAGAAACTTGAGAAAGAATGTGTTCTTAAAAGAAGAATTTGCTTGCCATTGAAGATTATACCAATGAAGTTCTAATTTAAAATTAATTGACATTGTATGGAGAGATTCATCATAGTTCTAGTTCATCAATCCCTATATTCATCATATATTAGTTTTAGTTCAATCCCTATACCACCAAAATGAGACTATTCTAATACTTCTCATTTGTAACTTTATTTTAAATCCCCGATCTATTTAAGGGGCAGGGTCCTGAAATTCAAAGATACAGTCATAGGGGCTAGCAGGCCAAAAACCCCAAGACAACCAAGAAACAGCAAAACACAAAAGAAAATGACACAACTAAAATTAATTAGATCTGCAGCAAGGTGTCCCCCACCTTTAACATTCTTAGGTAAAGCATCAAACATGTAGAGATATTCTTTCCTCTTACCTTGGAAGTCATGTATTGCCATACTATCTGCAACTCTATTAGCTCCTCTAAAAACATGTGAAAAGGAGCTCACCTGTTTAAGTATAGTGTTCAGATGCAACTAAAATTGATGACTGACCAAGACTGACATCATCCCCATGTAATAGCGTTGAAAGTTCCCTGGAGTCCAGTTCCACTTTTGCATGTGCTAATGGCAGGTTACTATCAATAAGAGGAGACCATACAGCGTCTTTAGTTCAGCACCAAGACTGTCATTAACATTATAATAGTAGCTGAAAGCTGCAACCATCCTGCCCCCTTGGCCCCTAGTAATTCCTCTGCTTGCTGTTGATCCCTAACTGATGAAAGCTTCATCTGTGTTTATTTTGAACTTCCCTGCCCCTAGATGTCTCTGATGAAGCCATCTAAATTGGTAGCATCCCCCAGGTAGCTCCTGTCTCCCCAGTTTTGGGTAGGCCCACCTATGATCCTTCATGAAGCCTTCCACACAACTGATGACGTTTCCAAAGGAACTATTCCCACCTTCACAAAGAGAATTACAATGTTCCTTCCAACATTCCCAAAGTAAGCTAGCAATCTGAAGCTTCCTTATTTTGTGTTTTTCATCCTTTTTGGAGCTTTCAAGAGCCTTCATAACAAATTGCTTTGATTTCTCTTGATTGTCAAGAGTGATGCCAACCTATCTACAACACCAGAGCTTGCAAAGTATTGCCCATTCTCCTTAGAAAAACAAATGCCCCACTACCCACATTCCTTATGTTACTGCAGCATAAAGACTAGGGTGCCAAAGACACCCCTTTTTTCTGGGCATTCGTCTCAGTAGGCAAAGCATTCATAAACAATTTCCATAAGAAAAATGAAATTTTGGTGGGAATATAATTCTTCCAGATTCCAGGGTTCCACTTGTTAGGCGTAGCTCTATTTCTGCAGTATTCCCAAGCTGACTTCATTGTAATGTTTCCATCTGCTTATAAAGCCCAGTTGAAAGAGTCCTCATCACTTGTAAGCTGAAATTTCTGGACAGAATCCTGATAATCACCCTGTGGGAAGCAAATATCTTGGAATTTCCTTCTATCCCTAACTTATCTTATGCCTATTAATGTTCTTATTTTAGATTAGGTGGATGTGCACAAATATATTTTGATACTATGTAAAATTCCAACTTAAAAATAATCAGCTTTGAGTGAAGAGATTCATCATAATTAGTCTCAAGTTTACTCCCTACACCATTGATACGGGACCATCCTAACACTCCTCTTATGCTTATATGTGTTTTTTTATTTTAAATTAGGTGAATGCGTATGAATTTATTTTGATATTGTGTAACTTCTAACACAAAATCAATTTGTGTTGAATGATGAAATTCATCATATATTAGTTTTAGATTCAATACCTATATTACCGATGTTAAGTTATAAATATAGATATAGCCTATAAATGTGTTTAATCCCACATTGGTTGATAGTTTGTGTAACACTCATGTAACCTCTTTATAAAAGGGTCCTCAGTTTGTGGATAATAAACAATCTTTTTCCTCTTCTCAACTACTGATATAGGATTATTGCAACAATATCATTTTGAGCCAGCCAAATACTCCAGCAGATGCTGTGAATGACAAAGATCAACTGATCCTGAGTCATGGTAAGCTTGCCCTTTAAAGCATCTTGGATTTTGAAACACAGCTTCTCCCAAGCAGCTGCAATTCTTCCTTTATCAGCGCATCAAACACCTGTTGCCAAATCCAAGAGCTGATACTGCAACCAAAGAAGAGATGATCAAAATGTCTTCTCAAGCTAAAGCACACAAAACACAACAGAGGTCTCTGTCTCCAACCCATTTGCCACAATAAACATTGGTCAACACTCTCCTATGCATGAGAACATACATGCATAGTGGATAGCTTACTGCTCTCCACTATCAGTCTTTCAGTCTTGAGAGAGGATGATTGAAGTCTTGGAAGTTCCCGGATCATCACCTAGGTATCCACTAGAATCAATCTCGTTGAAGTTTACCTCAACCACGACCACCGATCACGACTATTTATCTACTAAGATTAAGACGGTGATGTGCTCTCATCTACTGATTTGCTCCTAACTCATCTCCTTGAAATTTTGTTTCTCGAATGTAGGCTCGAATGTAGGTTATTGTGTTCATTTGTTTTCCTTGGTCCATGCTTAAAGCTATACTTATAAGCAGAGCACCTCAGGAGACCTTCAGAGGAGACTTCCCTTTCCACACAAGCTTAAAAAAGGCCACTTCTGACAGTTCTGAATTTGTAACAGTTTATACCCTTCTTTAAACGTGTAATTAGGCCCATCCACTTTTCCCCAACAAGGCAAATCCAGATCATTGCGTTTGTTGAGTTGATGATGTAATAAGATATCCAAAAATATTAGAAATGTAAGTCCAATTCCAAAATCCTAGGGGCTTGTTCACATCCCTAGTCCACATCAATCAAAATACACACACTATACAACTCTCCATTGCCTGAGCTCTCTTTTCTTCTCCCCTCTACTTCATGGTAGGACTTTTAGATTCCTTTGGAGTACAATCAATTTGTTTTGATGTGAAACAAATGGAAGAAGGGAAGAGCAGAAGATCCTTGGGAAGAAGAATCAGAATGCATTAATCAGGGAAAAACCAAAGCCAAGCTTAAGGTCACTGGTTACTCAGATGAGTGTGAAATTGATGTTAGTGAAATGTCTTTTCATGTTTTGATGACCCAAAACTTAATAGTACGTTGTGTAAGCATTTTTTTTGCAGGAATGAAAATGAAGAACAAGCAATTAGATTGAAGATGGAGAAAAAAGCCTGTATATGAAGAAATTACAAGAAGAGGAAAATGAAGAAGAAGAAATCACGAGAAGAGGAAGATGAGGAAGAAATCATGAAGAAGAATATAGAATAAGTTTGTTGGTGTCATAGAATTTTATTGTTAATTGCTCTTGTTCTTTTGGAGAATTCCTATTTAAACTTCAGAGCTTTTCTTGGAGTGCTTTGAGCCTTCACTTAGTATTGTCCCACTCTTGAAGTTGTAGTTGTTCAGATGACTGTATGAAGAATCTAGGAACACTGAACTAAAACCTCGAAGTTCTGAGCAAGTGTCTCTGGTTGTCCACTCCTTTTACACTATAGGAAGCTTCAAAAGTTCTGACTTAGTATGTCCAGATGATTGTTCTGAAAACCTTGGAACACTGAAGTAAAATCCCAAAGTTCCAAGCTTGTTTCCCTAGTTCTGTATTTTTATACTACAGAAATTCCTGGAGGTCCATACTAGAAGACCCTGGAACTCTGAACTAAAACCTTGGATTTCCAGACCCGTAAACTTGATAGACCGCACTGTACACACAATGACAAACCAAAGATAGTTGTTTCAGTTGTCCGAACATTTTTTCCTTAGGGAACCCCAGAAAAACTTTACCAAAATCCCAGATTTCCAAACTTGTAACCCCGGTCTGAAACTCCAGAACTCTGGACCAAAACCCTAAAATTCTGAACCTTGAAATATCACAATTATGTCTTGGATGTTTGTTCTGTTCGTAGATATTCTCAGAAAACTCACCTGTAAATCTCAAATAAGTATTATTTCCAGAATGCTGTACCCTATTTGACTATTCGGCTTCTCCGGATTCCTAACTTTTTATTGTGGTCTACCACAAAATATCCCAGACATCCAGATGGTATAATATGGTCTATCAAACCCATTATGTACTGACCAATATTCTTATAACCTATATCAGACTATCGAACCTAATTTTCCCAGAATAACATGATAAAAAATTCTGGTATACTGGACTTATTTCAGAGATGTACATACTTTGTTTAACTAGCCATTAGAGTCCTGTTAGCCATTGTCCAAATTCTGCACTTATATATATATATTTGTCTTTAAACTATCTAGAACAAGAACTCTTGCAAACAAAAGCACTTCTCGCACTCATTAAAAATAGACAGAAATCTTCTATGCCCCATGTGCTTCTTGAAAATCCTTTTTCCTGTAAGCTTCCTCTCAAAATCCTCAAAAAGCAAAGAGCAAATAAGAAGTATTGTAAGCTTTAATTTTCTTTATTGCAAGTTGTTTACTGTATGATTACTGTTGGTTGTGTTTTCAACCTTAAACACATGATTTGAGTTGTTTTGTATTTCAACCTGAAACCACATGTGACATCTTAGTAATTAAGGTGTTGATGTGTTCAACCATAAACACATGGTGGATTTGCAATATTTTGACCTGAAAATATTGGTTGGTTGTGTAACCAACCTTAATCATATGGTTGGTTTAAGTTTTCGATCATAAACACGTGTGTGCGTTGTGTATTTGTCTTAAAACATTGATTGGTTGTGTTCCACTTGAAACACATAATTGGTTCAGTGTTCTACATAAACATCTTTGTAAAAATTGTAAGGTTTGGTGTTAAGCTTAATAACACCAAAGATAGTGAAATCTCCAGCTAGAGATTGAGGAGTGAACTACTTAATTTGGGGAACTACCATAAAATTTCTGTGTTGACTTTTGCGATTATGATTGTTGTATTCTAATATGAGTAAATTGCAGCTGAAATAATTTTACTGTACTCACTGTAATTGCTGCAAAAACAATTATCCCTGGAAAAAGAATTAAATCCTTGTAATTAAATTACTGTTATAATAAAATATTGAATAAGGGAACAAATACTATAATAACTGTGTTGTAATGTTCTGTTGCAATTGAAATAAACTTTGATATTTATAAACAGTGAATAGTATTATACTGTTGAATTAATAAAAATTATAAATGTACACTATTGACTCCTCTTCTAGTGTCTCATTCAATCCTAACAATTGATGTCTTGTGTCTTAACAAAATATGATATGAAGTTTTGTGAGCCCTGACTTGATTAGATTTCAAATTTTAAGTATGTGGAAATCTCTCCCAAAGAAGGTATTTTGATAAAGAGGCACTTGGAAATCTCTCCAAGAGATCCTCACCCTTGCATCCCCTTCAAATAAACTTTTCATGCACCATTCCACCCTTAGTCTTCCATTCTAATTTCTCACTCAAACTGGTTGTTGACGTTTGTCAAATAAAGGTCCATGACATGAGCCATGCAGCAACAGATAAAAAAGAATTCCAGATTGATGGGGTGTACAAAGAATTCCAGATTGAGCCTATCCTGCAAGGGATTTGTTTTGATCCTTGCCTTCTTCAGGTCTGTGGTTGCTGTAATGATTCCTGTAATATCCCTTATCTTCGTAGATAAATGAATAGGATTGTCTGAGAATTGGAAAGGACCTAGATATCCAATCGACCTATTCTATTCATCTACTCTCCATAACTTATTTTCAAGCACCAGAAGCTCCTATTCTCAATAAACGAATAGACTCTAACTCTATATGCATAAAAAGATTGGTGGTCTTGGTTTTGTGTGAGTCCATCCCTTGCACCCTCCCCTCCGATGCCCTTCTTTCAAACCAAACCTTGTACACATGTCACCATCTCCATTCTATACTTTGCATTCATATGCAAATTCAACAAAAAATGTTACCTTTGTTTAGTCTAGTAATTGATTGTTGTGATTTAAAGAGGAATGAATTTCTTGATGTTCAATAAAATAAAATAAAGGTGAACATTTATAATTGCAACCCTATCTCAGGGGATCATGGCATGGACTGTATGGTTGCTATTTTTATATCCTCTCCAAAATGAATTAGTCGTTTTTCTGTCAATTGTCATTAAGATGACAAGTATCTGAAATTGTTGTGTGATCCATCCCACCTTATCCCTGTGGTGCTTCCCATTTGCTATTGCTAACTTTTGCCGCATTGAAATTTACTAATCTATTTAGCTATATTGAATAGAGTGAGTACTTTCTTTTGTTAGTGATGGGATGGCTTTTGTACACTGCTGCTTCTAGTGGGAACCTATATTTTTCATTTGAAGGCCTGGCTTAGTAAAATACAATATCTGATAATGGTAACTAAAGTTGTCAGCTTTCTTTTAAAAAATTATAGGTGTTATCTTTGATGAGTTGTTTGGAAATGGAAGTAAATGGAGATAAATACAGCCCAAAACTACCTATAAAAGAAAAGAAATAATACAACCCATTGTTCTTTACAGAACCAATAGGAGTGCTGGTTGAGTCTGCCATGAAACTTGTTTCATCATTAATTCCTGAACTTTCCACTTATGAACGAAGAGATGCCCTTGTAAAAGCAAGCAAGTATGCACTCTCAAAGGGAGTGACAACAGTTAATGACTTCGGAAGGTTCATTACTGGAACTCCAATAGGCCATGTTTGGCAAGATTTTTCAGGTATGACTTTTATGTTTTCTACATTTTAGTAAAAAAATCAATTTAAATTTTTTTTACGATTTTTGTATGAAAATAATGCCCTCTACGGTATCACCCTAATATCTGGCATTTGCTTAAGTTTGATCCCTTTGTACTGAGGTACTTATTTATCTCATATGCAGACGTCTACCAGTGGGCTGATTCTGTGGGTAAAATGCTTATTAGGGTTTCCTTGTTCTTTCCTATGCAGACTTGGCCACGTTTGGTTGTAAGTGTCATGTTAGACAGTGGAGTCTTTTCCTTGGACACTTTGTTTTTATATGTTTTCATTTCACTAGGCTTTTACAAGCTGTTAGTTTGTGTTGCTGCATGGTCACTATTCTATCTCAAGTTAAGGGTATATCTGTGTTTCATTGTGCTGGCATGGTTTACCAAACCTGTAATCTGATATGTAAAATAAGCTCCCATGTGTATAACCATTAACACCGGTTCAAATGTAAATTCAGATGCCATAAATGCAGATGTACTTTTCTAGAAACATATTCATTTACGTATTTTATTTATACTGTTATTTTTGTGAATGCCTCAGGATCTAATCCAGAAGAATGGCAGAGCCTTGAGTGAAAATATTTACCTAGGTGGTGTGAAAGCTTTTGCTGATGGGTCCTTAGGTTCCAATACTGCACTTTTTTATGAGGTGATACACCTGCAGTCTATATCTTCTTTCTCATTGAAATAAACTAACTGCCAAGCATTTAAATGATTTCCGTTATTTTGCTTTTAAGTAATCTGTGATATATTCAGTTCACTAGTTTGAAATTTTTTCTTGAAGGTTAATGGAGGTTGCATCACAATATTGTACCTGTCTTATAATGATGAATAAGTCATTGCTTACGTTGATAATGATATAGCATGGATGGTAAATAGGATATTGTAGTGGATTGATCCCCATAATGGAAGCTTCATGAATATTACAATTCTATGTAATCATCTGGAAAGATAGGATGAAACCTTATAATGCTATATTTATCTTCTAGATATAATCATCAGATGTTGAATATGTGCCTTTGGAGCTGTGTTAGATTCTTGGTTGGCCATGAGGAAATAGGCAAGGAAATCTATTGTTTCCTTAATTAGGTTCCATGCTAGTTATAACTTAAAAACTGTAACATATCTTTATTCTTGATACTGGATAAAATCCCTAAATCTGTTTGAGAGGGAATGTGAGACAGTGAGAGAGGAAGTCCTTCCTCATAATTCATACTAATCAGGTATGTGGCTATGCGATGGCATGAGATTTTACCTTAACTTCATGGGATGGTCCATCAAGAATATGCAAAAGGACAAATGATCACACTGAAGTTCAGTGACATGGGCTTTGAAACCGCCCATCTTTGCATACTGATGTTATTGTGTGGATGACCAAATACAATGAATGGAAAGATACACCTTTTCGTTTTGAAATTTTGAGCAGATTATAAGAATAAATGAAAGCTGATGATGCAAGTTGGCAGAGAAAGGGTATTAAAATTATTGTTTATTTAGTTTTTATAGTTTGCTAATGTGCTGCTATTTACTTCTTTGATTTCATATTTAAATACTTTCAGCTAAATTTATCTAAAAGTCATTACACAACCTGTAGCCTTATATGGATGATCCTGATAATTATGGACTTCAAGTTTCAGACATGAATTGGCTTCTCAATGAAACAGCAGCATCAGACAGATATGGGTTACAGGTAGCTTCCAATTGAAATTTTCTTTTATTTCCATTCATTTCCTTTTTAATTGATATAAGGTATTTTCTTTATGTAGAGGACAAATAAATTCAATCAACATGGTTTACCTTCTACTAAAAAATTGGATCATTGGCTATTGATAAATTTTTAGTTAGGCATTTGGCAGTTGGCATCTAGATTGGTTGATCCACTATCTTATTCATTGGAAGAAAGATGACTCACCTTAGACCACTATGGAATTGTCCGAAGTACCCAACTACAATGGGTGGGTAGATTCCTTCTTAAAACTAAAGTATGTTAAGATTGAATAAGAACTAGTTGAATAAGATAAGGAACAAAATGGGGACATTAGAACATGGACTTAAGACAGCCCATAAAGGAGGATTTTTTCCAGGATTTGTTTGGAACCATTGGGATGATTCAGTTACTATTCAATTCTACGGGGAGGTCTTAACAATGAATACAGAGATGCTATTTTACTGTTTAAGCAATACGTATGCTATTCTTTGACTTATCATCAAAAAGAAGAATATTTATTTAGTTATCTTCTGATAATGAAGGTTGCAATTCATGCAATTGGAGATGAAGCGAATGATATGATACTGGATTTGTATGATAAAGTGGTTTCTTTGAATGGATTAAGAGACCGTAGGTTCAGGGTAAGATCATTTCTAATTTGTTTTTGTGTGTTTTAGAATTTTAGCATGATATGTTTGTTCTGAAAGTTGCTTTTTGGTTTTGAATATAATTTATTTCTTGTGTTCTCCTACATTTTGTCGTCCCACCTATGTTCCCTAAGGCAGAACTGTGTGTTTAGGTTGAGCATGCTCAGCATCTGGCAGCTGGGACCCCTGCACGTTTTGGGCAGCAGGAAGTCATTGCCTCTGTGCAGGTACTTCTTTAATGCCTATTCTGTGTTTTGAAATGTAGACATCCACAACTTAAAACCAAGTTATGGGTAGGGATGTCCATTTGTACATTAATTCATATTTTTGTTTTAAAATTTTCAATGTAGGACTATCCATTTCAACACTTGTGGCCCTTAGGACCATGAAGTTCTTTTGAGGGTTTTTATAGCAATACCCTTAATATTGCTAACAATTTTCAATATGCCCTTGTTATACTCATTGCTTTAAATTTGTTATCTAAATATCCTCAGATTAGTTTGATCATTAAGAGTATTAACTCTTGACCTTAACTAATGGTGAAATAACCAAAAAATCAATTAAAAAATATATTTTTTCTTTCTCTTATGACTTCAAAATAATTGAAATGTGAACATGTAATTTAAAATCAATTAGATGAGTAGAGAGGTCTCTCTTTATATATGTAATTTTGTCTATTTTTTCAAGCATGAAATTATTCAACAAGATATGTGGTCTTCTTTCTCCTGTTACTTATTTCATTTGAGTTTTTTTGTTATTTTGTCACCATTTAATGTTAAGAGTTAATAGTCTTAAACAAGAATTTTAAATATCGATATCATTTAGAAGATCAATCATTCGAAACATATCGATGATCGACGATCATTTTAGTGAAAACTCAATACTTTTATGGAGATGGCTTAAAGATTTCAAATTTCAATTTAAAACTCAAAAATAATATAAAACAATATATGATAAGAGTATAAAAACATTTAAATAATTTTTCTATATAATTATCATGCATAAAATGTGATATGGTAGTCACATGTATTCCATAATCTTTATAATTAAAAAAATTCATGGATTATAATATTTTAGAATAAATTTTAGTTTTTTATTCTTGTAATATAGTTAATAATTTTTAATAAAAACTTACTTGAATTAATTAAAAAAATAAAAAATAAAGTTTGTAAGAATAAAATAAATATATAAAAGAGGAATGTTATTCATAAGAAAATATTTTTTAAAAATATTTACAAAAATATCATGATTTTTCGTGATTTTATAATAGTTCTATCATTTTTTAATTATAATTTTTATGTAATATTTTTTCATTTTTCTCTATTTTTCCCTTTTTCTTTTTTTTCACTTTTTTCACTTCTCTCTTTCTTCACTTTTCCTTTTTCTTTCTGTTCTTTTTTTTTCTCTTTCACTCATGTGATCTATACACTCTTTCCTTCTTTCTCATTTGCTCATTTTCCCATCAAAAATTCTAATGGGTTTCTATGTTCTTAGTCTTAGACACAGCTTTCGATGAAACTTTGTGTAATCAACAGATGTCTCAGTGGTCTTTGAGGAAGCCTTTAGTGGAGGTTTTGATGGTCGGTGACAACTTTGGCAGAGAACCCATCAACGGATCAGTCAATTCTTTTGATGGATCAACTGATCTGTCTTCTTACAACTCAAAAAACTTCACTGGATCTATCAATTTGTTGATCTAGCACCAATCTCGGAGGATGGACCATTTGATTCAGTGTAGTTTCAATAATGCATGATGTTTCAGTATTGAAAAAATGAAAAACCGAGATGGATCAGTGATATTCCGATGATCCAGATCGATATTTAAATCATTGGTGTTAATAGTAAAACTATCTTAAGGTTAAGGGTATTTTGATAAGAAATTTGTAGTAAAAGAGGTATTGTCCTTGCAACCACTAGTTACAAATTAATTGCAAAAATTCTAAATATCGGGCTATCTATATACTTAGTGTCTATTTGTACATGATGGAAAGTTAGAAAAGAAAAGAAAGAAAAATTTAGAGAAAAAAGGAAACTGAAAGTCAAGAAAGTTCAAAAAACAAACCAATGCAAGATTTGCTCTGGAACAAGTATTACAGTTAGCATAAATGCCAATGGCACCTGGTAGGTGGATGCTTACACTAGTGGAGAAATATTATCAATTGCAATAAAATGTTTTCAGCAGTGGTATCACAATCTTCCAGATAAAGTTAGTTCATTATATAACTCTTACCAACCCAGCAAACTCTTATAATTCTACCGTGTACAAAGATTTGGAATTTCAAAGCCTTTCCACCATGAGTACTTTTTAATTGGCTCTTACTACTAAATGCTTTACCTTTGAAAGAGAAACTGCATCGCCTGAAACCAGAAATAGAAGAGAGATGTGCTATATGCCATAATGGAGTTGCAAAATCAACACATCATTTATTTATTGCATGTAGGTTTTGAGAAAATCTTTCTCAATTGATTTTGATGATATAAAACTTAATGATAAATTTAAATTTACTTGTATATATTAAGCATAAACCAACGTGATTTTCTTGAAAGCTATTGGGCATGCAAATTTTGGTATGTGATTCACTAAATAATGAATATTGAGTTCCATATGGTTTAAATGGCTAAACTTTTAACATTTAAAAATTATGTGAAATTTAAAAAAGTAGAGGTAAACTTAAAACTACTTGGTGAAGAATTATAAGAAAAAAATTAAATTTATATAATTTAATTGAATTCTTGGCAATAGATACAAATATTTGGAAGAAAAGAATTCTTGTGGTTGACCTCACATAATGAGTTATAGCTTGGTTATTGTTGTTGTGACTTGGTTATTTATGTCCTTGCTCATTGTAATTGTAAATGATGGAAAGGGTCCAGTGCACAAATTTCTCATCAATGCAAGTTTTTAGAGAGGATTCAAGGATATGAAACATCACTTCCCTAACTTGAGAGACTATTTCTGAAGAGTCAAACCCATGGCCTTGTAGGGTCCAAATCAAAATGGAGTAATCTTCTTTGTGCCTTGTCTCATCCTCTAATTAAAGAATGACATCATGGATAATATGTTAGTTATGTTTACTGCACATTCTGGCTTTTACAAGGAACAAGTCTATTGATGATGCATTACCTTTCTTATGGTTTCGTTCCTTTTGTTCCTTTTTCTAATATGTTATTAAGTTATTTGGTAATCTGTTAAAATTCCAAGCAGCCACAACATCTGCTGTTTGATGCTGTCTCTGCTGAAAAGAAGATTGGTGTTTATAGAGCTGGTACAGGATCGTATTTATTCCAATCACTCGTAACCAATGGTGCACACCTGGCATTTGGTTCAGACTGGCCAGTAAGCAGCCCATAGATTCTGATTGCAGTATCAATAGAAGTTATAAACTATTTTTGTTTTCTTAGGTTGCTGATATTGATCCCTTGGGAGCAGTAAAAACTGCAATGATGCGAATACCACCTGGATGGGAAACTGCATGGATTCCTTCAGAATGCATTTCTTTAATTAATGCCCTTACAGCGTGAGTGAGCTTGGCAATATTGATTCAAATAATATTTTAATATTTATCATTGCTTCTGTCGGAGCATGAACCTTGATGCAATAGTAAGTTACTAGGCAACTTGGCTATCATGTTTGCATCCTAGGCAGCAATGTTATCTCCATGGTAACACTGCATATAATTTAACCTTCTCTACAGCCTCAGTGTGAGTATTGGATTTGCAGTTATCATTTTGGGAATTCACAAGAGAATCTGCAGTTTTTCCCATGTTCTGTTGTATCAATGTATTCCAATTTTTGACCTTCCTAAGGTTTATGGTCATGGCCTTTACCATTATTCTTCCTTCTTGGCTTGATTTCTCTCTGAAAGTAGTGTGTTCATTATTATTTTGTTGCTTGTGTCTTTTCTCATATTATAATAACCTGGATAGTGGATGTTATAATTTTTATTGCAGGTGTCAACTATCAACACTCCATTTCAATAACAATTATGATCACAATTGCATTTTGTGCTTTCTTTGGTTGTCTAGTCAAACCTGCTACAAACTATCATTTCCAAGATGCTATCCAGGTTGGTGGAAGACGTGATGGTGGCAGTTGGAAGGTGGTGGCAAAAAGGTGGCATGGAATATGAATGGTGAAGGTGGTTGGGAGAGGGAATAGGTTGTGGTTGTGGAAGGGGGAGAAGGAAAGGAGAGAAGGCAGACTATTGGATCAATCTGTGTCCAGAGTTCATCACTGATATCACACCGGTTCCACGTTATTCATTTAGTGGCCTATTTGTTTTTTGTTGTTGCTAGTTCATTGTTGCATTATCACCACTCTTGCTCTAACAGCCTGAGAAGTCATATACCGATAAGCTTCCTGTGCATCTCATATTTTGTTTTTGAAATTTCAATAAAATCACTTCGGGAGGGCTAGATGAGTTGGCTGACTAGTTAAGAAAGAATGGGTGGTTGGGAGAAAGATAATGACTAGGGTTTTTTCTTTCCTACCTCAAAACCTTCCTCTCTTAGACTCTTTAACCTAATGTTCTAATACCATGTTGAGTATAAGAGGAAATAGGAGTCATTAACAAAGATGAGTTCTCTTTATATAGAGGTTACATAAACATGACAAACTCACTTACAATACAATCCTTAATACATATCTTAACTCTCACACTTTGATTTCCTTAGATATGGCCAAACCATTTAAATTGATTTCTTTTATTTCAGTTAGTGTAACTCCTACACAATTCCTTATAAGTATTACCATTTATCAATCTAAATATGTGTATCTCAACAACACCTTTTACATATGATTGTGTTTTACAACTCAACATTTTGAGTCATAAAGTATAGTTGAGTGAATAATAGTTTTATAATTTTTTACTTTTAAAGTTATTTTCCTACCACATTGTTGGGACGGATAGTCCCACATCATCTGTATTGATGTCAATCCTGCCTATAACATAGTTTGGAAATCCCTTCAACTACTCAGCTGAATTTTGTTGATATATAAGATCACTTTCAACATGGTATGAGTTTTATTGATATATGAGACTACCTTTAACTTGGTATTAGAATCAGGTTATGCACTCTATCCGTAAGACATGTATAGGTCTATCCTAATTGAGTCACATGTGCGAGGGAGTGTTGGGACAAATAGTCCCACATTGCCTATATTGATGTTAACCCTGCCTATAACATAGTATGGAAACCCTTTCAACTACTCAATTAAGTTTTGCTGATATATGAGACTACTTTCAACACACATAATACTTTAGAAGAATTTCTTCATTTTATTGATCTTATTTTAATCCTATGAATAACATTAATTGCATTTTAGGGGAAAATAATGTGGTGTATTACATTGGTACAAGATTTACATGTTTATCTACAAACCCCTCTCTAGGTATATAGATCCTAATCGAATCCAGATATTCCAATTCTCTCTCTCAAGTTGGAGCGTATAAGTCAAATAGCCCCAGTTTGTTGCAAAATTGTTTGAACACCAACACTAAGACATTTAGTGAGACAATTAGCAAGTTGTTTTGAAGATGTTCTATATGATTTAGCAATGATGCCCCTCTTTACTATCTCTTGTACATAGTAGCAATCAACTTCAATGTGCTTAATGCACTCATGAAATGTATCATTGCTCTCAATGTAGATGACTGCCTAATTTTCACAATACATCAACATGGGGCAAGGAACTTGAACTCCAAGTTCTATGAGAATGGATTTCAACCAAGCTCATTCACTAGTTGTTTGTGACATGGCTTTGTATTCGGTTTATGCACTTAATTTAGAAACAACATTTTGTTTCTTATTCCTCTATGTTACTAAGTTACCTCTCATATAGGTGCAATAGCTTGAAGTAGACCTTATATCACCCTTGTCACTTGCATATCTAGAGTTAGAGTAACCAACCACATTTAGATGCTCATGGTTGGAGTAAATTAATCCTTTACTTGGGGAACTTTTTATGTAAGCTATCACTTTTAATGCTCCATTCCAATGAACCACTCTGGGCTGCTTCATAAATTGACTTAAAAGTCCAACATAAGAGATATCGGGTTGAGTAATAGTGAGATAGATGAGTTTCCCGATCAATCTTCTATATTTTACAACATCATTGTACTCCTAGATGATGTCCCAAAAGGGCAAACTTGCTTCTATTGGTATTTGTTCAGGCTTGCATCTCATCAAACTTGCTTCTTTCAATAAATCCAAGGCATATTTCCTTTGTGAAAGTGTCAATTTTTCTTTTGAATACATAAATTCAATACCCAAAAAATATCTAGGCTTTCCTATATCTTTGATGACAAAGT
Organism: Amphibolis antarctica; assembly: GCA_024699675.1. Lineage (NCBI taxonomy): Eukaryota > Viridiplantae > Streptophyta > Magnoliopsida > Alismatales > Cymodoceaceae > Amphibolis > Amphibolis antarctica. Next base: position 200,361 of record JAMKPZ010000108.1, read on the forward strand.
GTTTCACCAGAAACTTTTTAGTTGTATTGATACTTCCCACATCATCACCTATCAAAAGGATGTCATCTACATACACTTTAAGAATAGTATGCCTAGATGATCATTTTCTAATGAAAATTGAGTTGTCCATAGGACATTTCCTTAAGCCTTGTGAAATTATAACTAAATTAAGTTTGAAAAACCAAGCTCATGGACTCTATTTGAGCCCATAAATGGTTTTCCTCAATTAATAGACATTACTCTCCCTCTGAGCAACATATCATGGAAGTTGCTTCATGTACACCTCTTTTTGCAAATCGCCATACAGAGAAACATTTTTGACATCTAATTGGGACATAGTCTAGTCCTTGCTGACTGCTAGAGATAAGATAACTTGGATGGAATTGAGAAGAACTATTGGAGAAAAAGTCTCAGTATAATCCACGCCCATAATCCATGTGAAGCCCTGAGCCACAAGACAAGTTTTGGTGCATTCAATAGACCCATCGAGTTTGTATTTGATGGTAAAGACCCATTGGAGTGTCTTTGGGCCTAGGAACTAGCGTCCACGTCCCCCTAGTAGTGCCTTATGATCCATAACATTCATGGCACGCTTCCACTTGGAAGGGTAAGTGTCTCATGATAATCCTTGGGACAAAATTTGGAAGTTAAGATTAAAGCAAATTGTTTGTAATCTAAAAAAAAGGGATCATTAGCGACAAAATGAAAAATGAGAGGTTGGGTAGAGGAGCGAGTATCTTTACGGAATGCAATAGGAAGGTCAAGGGAGGCATGATTCGAGACGGATGGAGATTGTGTAGCTAGGGTTGTGGACGATATACGAAGTTGGTAGCATTGATAAACTTGTGGGAGTGGTATAGAAGAATCCACAACTGGGAAGGCATTAATCATCTAGGATGAAGTAGGAAGACACAATGAAGGATCAATAAACGAAGGTTGTAGGAGAGGATCTACACAATCAGTAAAGCATGCAGGAGAGTAATAGAGAGTATCTTCATGAAAAATAACATCAACGAGATAAGATAGCGACATGTAGGAGGATGGTAATAGTGAGACCCTTTTGTTCAGGGATAGCTAACAAAGACACTACCGGAAATGAGGAGCAAGCTTGTCAAGCCCAACTAAAAGGTCTTTAACAAAGGCAACACATCCAAAGACTCTAGGTGGGAGAGAAAATAACTGTTGCTTGGGGACGAGACGCTGAATGCCCCAATAGGGAAGATGGCATACAATTAATAAGGTATGAAGTAGTAGCAAGCGCATCACATTCATCTCTACAAGAAGTGTGAGGGCAACATCGAGAAGATGACGATGTTTGCATTCCATAACACTATTCTGTTGAGACGTATAAACACAAGTGGTTTGGTGTATGATGCCCCACTGCAATAAAAGAGATTTCACATCAGATTGAACAAAATCATTATGAAAAATTTGTGAGGTAATAGCAAATTGATTTTGAATTTCATTGAAGAAACTAAGAATTACATTAAAAAACATGTTGATGATTTTTCAACAAATAAATTCATGAGACGAGAGAAATCTACAAAAAAGTATGGTAATGATAACCACTGACAAACACAATCCAAGGTCTCTAAATATCATAATGAACAATATCAAAAAGATTAGGAGCATATGACAACTTATGACTTTTATAGGTATTATCTATAACACAAAATTGATAATAAAAAGATTTGATATTGAATCAAGGTAACACATCTCGAAGCTTGCCAAGAGATGAATGCCTAAAATGACGATGCCACAACAAACAGGAATCCTCTAAAGTAGCCACTAAAGTGAGTCCCACATAAATATCATCCTTGACAAACACATACATCATGGCCCGTTTCAAGACCCAAATCAATTCTCTTCCTTGTCTATAAATTTTGAAAGGTGCAGTGAAATGAGAAAAAAGGTGACACAACAATATAATTCTTTGGTAATGCACTAATAGATAAAAAGTTAACAAGAAAGTCAGAATATATGGGACTTTATTGAGAGAAAGGTTAGAAGTAATAGGCATGGTGCCTTCACCAAAGACTTGACATTGATGCCCATCAGCTAAGGCAATAGAATTAATATTGGACATTTTAGTAATGTGGGTAAAAAGGGTACAATTATTGGATATATGGTTAAAGACTTCAAAATCAATTACCCAAGAATCATTATGAGTGGCTATATGAAGAGCTTGCATAGCAGAGGAGAGAACATGAGTCGTAGTAGTTTCACTATTTTGTTGAGTTTGTAAAATAATTAACTTATCATAATCGGCTTGTGATATCTAAATCGTGCACGAATAGGTGGGATAGGATTTTCAATCAAAATATCAACTCCAGTAATATTGGAAGATGGAGCAGCAGACTGATTGAACTTGTCCCAACATTTCTTAGATTGATGGTTTCTTTGCCTATAGTAAATACACAGGTTCCATTGTTGACCACCCATGCATCCTGGTCCTCATTGAGACAAGCTGGAGGGTAGGCAATCTCATGATCTAAAGTCACACAAAGAGGAGGTGATGGTGAGAATAGTCAACTTAGTCATTGGGCAAGATTAGGGAGTCAGCCATAGCACCCGATTAAAAGTGATTTGTAGGGAAGGGATGTTATTGGCGGTGAGAATCCATCCACAGATCTAGGTAGAAAGGTCGAGGTGAAGATCGACAAGGAACAATAACACTAAGCTCCTCTCAATAGTGCTTCTGTGTGGGAACATCAAGCTAGAATGTGTCTAATTCACCTAACAATGCATGAAGCTGACCATAGTATGCGTGAACAGAGGTGTCTCCCTGCTTATGTGCAAACTGCCCATATATATTGCAAACATGCAAGATGTTTTGGTCATTTCCATAGGGTGCACGTAAGGTGTCCGTGTCCCATGCACATTTGGCAAGGCTAGAAAGGAGATGCTTCGAACGATATTCTCCTCTACGTTGTTAAGTATCTAAGAGATAATGACGTGATCAATGGCATGCCAAGAAGAGGATGCATCCTTGGCATCAGGAGAGTCGTTGAATTGGTGGTGCTCCATTTAGGTAACCACATAGGTTTCAAAAGTGCTGACTCAATGTGGTAGTTGGACTCATTGAGCTTGTTGTCAGTGATATTCAACTACTTTCACCAGTCAGTCAGACTTAGTCATGAATAGGATGGGGGTGTTCTCGTAGTACCTAAGGTTTGCAAGTGAGCGATGGAGACTTGCGTGTCGACAACCAACAGAGACTAGCGATTGCAACCAACGATAATGATGGTTGACAAGGAGAAGGGAGGGCAAGTGGCGACAATCGTTAGTGGCCAACAATAGCAATCGATGATAGTAGTGGTCAACGAGGTTAGGTTTAAACCCCCCTAGCTTTGATACAAAATTATGTTTTAAGGGAAAATAATGTGGTGTATTACATTGATACAAGATTTACATGTTTGTATACAAACTCCTATCTAGGTATATGGATCCTAATTGAATCTAGATATCCCAACAACATTTTTTGTAATTTCACCATTACTATTTATTATAAATCTTAAGCATTTAAAAAACCTACTTTTTTGAATCATATGGTCATCTAATTATATAAATTCATCATTCCTATTTTCGTTGAACTTACATTCTATATATTCAGCTTTTGACCTATTCAATTTACATTCTTTGGACTTAAAGTATTTCTTCACAATTCTAATTTAGAACTAATTTTTGACTTACTTTCATCAACAAATAGAATACATTAGTGAAAATTACATTTTGAATTTTCTTAGTTATTTCATCCATTAGTAAGATGAACAAGTATAGATTTAGAAAGAACCTTTGGTGTCTACTAGAAATTTCCGAATTTCTTTGCCTATAGTTTTAGCACTTGTGATTGCCCTTTTATATGTATTTTATAATATCAATATATTCAATGAGCATTTTTCTTTCTAAAATTCATCACAATAAGTTTTTAAATACTCGAAATCTATTGAGCTTATCTTGTATTCTCTGGAAATCATTATGGACAATGATACTGATGAGATAAATTTTAGACATCTAATAATATTATTTTGTAATGGGAAAGTTAAAGCAGATATTTGTAGAACTAGTTTTTAATTATCCCGAGGTAATTGAATCAAGAGAGAGAATGCTGTGACTCGGGCATACCGTGTGCCTGGTCACAGCTGAAAGCTTTTCTTAGAGAAGAAAAAAAGTCTTGTCTCCACCCCTTGTAGGTGAGGGTGTGCACTACAAAAATGTTGGGGCTACTGCAATGGACGGAATCAGTTGTCTGATCCCATGGATCTGGTTGAGTGTTTTGCTTTTTACCCTCAGGATGGAACTTTAGGAATATGCAGATGTTCCCCCATGATCCATATAATTGTTGGGTTTTGCTTAAGACGAGCTGTTATTTTATTTTTGGTCTAGAAAATCAATTTTGGTTGAAGACAAAATAGATTATTTTTTCTCAACTAATGTTAATTTGATGCTAAGAATCCAACTCATTTTCCATTGCTACAAATCTGTAGTAAGAGAGCTTATCCCTTGTATCTGTGACAAATGTTTGCATCGTGTACATTCTAAACAGGAAAACTACTGTTAGCTTTTTTCAGAAATCATTCAACAAATTTTTGATGTTGTGTTTCATGTTACTGTTTATTAGGATACCATCTGTAGCGCATGGTACAATACACCTGAATATATTTCTGTTGACTACAGTTTATAAAGAATGAATCCCATTGTCATCATCCTTTTCCTAAATATTCATTTCTTGTAGATCGTTTTCATTCTTCAACGGCTAATTATTTGGACTATCTGACAGGTCCACCATTGCCGCTGCTCGTGCAAGCTTTCTTGATGGTGATTTGGGATCTCTCTCTTCTGGTAAATTGGCTGATTTTGTGGTTCTATCGATTGGGTCTTGGGATGCATTCTCCAAAAATCAATCTCCACCAATCCTTGCAACATACGTGGGTGGAGTTCAAGCCTACCCTTGATCTATTGTTTTCCTTGTTTTGTAAAATCTTGGGTGTAATATATGGGACCGGTAGTGATTTTACTTTACCATGTGTTGTTCACATGAAATGATTTCTAGGTGTTATGCATTGGGAGATTTGTGTCTTTGAAAAATGATGAGAAATTTGATTTATTATATTTCATAATTTCTTATTATTTCTTATATTTTTCAAAGACAATACCTCCTCCTCCCATTATTTCAAACAGATGGAAACTATTTTCGCATCAATTTTCTTTTTTGGGCAGAATCAAGTCGGTTTCAGCAGATCATTTTTCATGTCCTCTACGAACACGTCGCTTTGTTCGTTCATCTCTTTAATTACGATGTTCTAGCATGGCAGGCGTCGCTTGTTACTTCATTTTAATTGGAATAGGATTTCTTCTAAACTGGGGCTGGAAGTCATGCTTTTGATTCTCTTACGAATTGGGAACATTTGGAGCCCTATTTGTTGCGTAGTGCACAAGCTTTCCCCTCTATATATGGAGAGCCTTCCTGATGAGTCTAGCACTGGCCAATTGCTATTTTTGCAGGCGCAATATGGTTGAAAAGAGCAGCATGCCTTATTTTTGATCATCTACTAATCATCCATAAAACCGTGGGCATGGTCATCATCCATGAAACCAACTGCGATTGCCTAGTTGTTAGGTGATGCTTTATATAATTCCATTCAGATTTCGAGACTTGGATTACACAAAAAAAGCTATTTGATGCCCAAAAAAAAAACTCAGTGAGAATTCATTTCAAAATTGTTAAGTAAATCAAATTGGGTTGATTTTGCGCTATTGCCTCATCATGGCAAAAGTTTGAAGTGGTCTTTTGCTTTCACGTTGCCAATATTCAATTCGTGAGATTGGAGATGTTGCTCTCAAATTTGAACAGAACTAGTTGAATTGTTGAATGGGCCTCATGTCGTCTGGCCTACTCCGAAACAAAATTGCGTAGTTGAATTGTTGAACTTGCAAGATTCTTAATGAAAAAGGTTTCCGAAAAAATGTATTATCCATGTAATACAAACTTTGTGCCAATGACTGCAAGTAGCAAATGAAGTTCAATATTTCACCTTCATCATGCCCCTGTCATTTTTATCTGATAATATAAAAATGCATGCACGTATACAAAGATGTTAATCGAGCCGGCCCAATACTACTTGACCCAATTTTCTTAAGCTGTGTCGTGCCTGGTCGTTCAACCACTCGTTCCATTTAATTTTTAATTATTTTTTATTTTATTAAAAATTTATATAATATTAATATAATTTAAAAATATTAAAAAATAATTAAAAATAAAATTCAAACTTACAAAAATACATTTCTTATTAACAAACTCAAACCATATATAATGTATATAACTTAAAAAAATAAATTAAAATAAATATAAAATTTTAAAAATATTTTTTTTATCGTAACATACTATATACTATATTGATATCAAAATGTAAAAAATTAAATTAAATACAGTTCATTAAATTGTATATCAATGACACTGTTTAATAGACATCTCAACGCGTACACGAACAAATTCATGTACTTCCATCCATTTACATTTCCCATTACGCGATCTAAATCCAACGGTCCAGGATCATTTGAAACGATATCTATTCTTTCGTGAATACACCCGAAATCCAAGGGTGGCGAATTTGTCGTCCACTTGTCCTTCTTTCTGAAATGTCGCCTCCATTTGGATCGGCTCGTCTCCTCTGCTGCCGAGCCCACCGATCCTACTGCAACCTCGTCTCTCTCTCTCTCTTTGTCGCGTGCGTATGATGTGCCAGCACCATCCGTTGGAGACATCCTCGACCAAGGAGTCGATGTCCTGCGAGATTTCGGTATCCGAGAGGAACGGAGGGGAAAGGAAGGGGTTGCGTACCAAGTAAGGTCGTGGGGTTATTATTTTATGAAGTTCCACGTTCGTGTTTACGGTGGAATGATCTAAGGGAGAGAGAGGATGGGAGCTTCGTCGGATAACCTAAAGGGAGTCATCCTGGCTCTCCTGTCCAGTGGCTTCATCGGGGCGAGTTTCATCATCAAGAAGAAAGGGCTGAGGCGCGCAGCCGCTGCATCAGGCGTTCGTGCAGGTCCCTTTCTTATTTGTGTTTGAGTTCGATTTCAATGGTTGGTTTAATAGGTCTGCAGTTTTTAGCGTTACGTATCTTTTGAATCTCATTTGTTTTGTGGTTGTGATTTCTCACCACGTTTTCGTGATGATCCTGTGTTTTTCTCCTCTTTTTTTCCCAACAGGTGTTGGTGGGTATTCCTATCTTTTGGAGCCTCTATGGTGGATTGGCTTCATCACTAGTAAGACTCTTTATTTTGCATGCTATTTCCTTTGTTTTGGTTAATAGATATTTCCATGATTCTATTTCTAGATGCTTTGGATATTATGTTCTCAGTGTTTTTCCTGGCCTAGTGATGACTGGGCCGAACTCTCTTTCTTTTACTTGTCAATAAGTTTTGTTTATGGGTTGTGGTATGTTATCTATCTATTGTATTAGTTAGCATCCTCCCTCTCCCTTCATGAACTAGACTAGTTTGTGCAACATCGATTTTGCCTTTGCTTAATCCCATTTCAAAAGAGGGGGCACTATGGTCTTTGTCAATTTAATATCATTCTACGAAAAGCTCTTCAAATGCCTGCCATCATCTTCTTTTCTCGAGTAACTGGCCATATTCTCTACAATGTTCTCCCTTTTTTCTTTTATTAGTTGAAATATTTAAATTTTAACTTTGAAAATTACATGAATTATTTTTTATTCATGTTTCCATGCTAACGAATGGAACTGTTTCTATTTATATACACCCTAGTTTTAGTTTTCTAGGTTGTGTATCTATTGGTGATAGTGGCCCTTTTACTAATTATTTGATTCATGGTACATGATTTTCATAGGAAAATCTTACTTGCATTAGTGCATTTCTACTCTTTTGTTGCTGAAAAGTTCTCATTATTTGGTCTCACTTGAATCCATAAATGTTTCTATATGGAAGAATATTAGTTCTCCAACCAAGTAAAGTAGTGTTTTCTAACAATTATTAGGCCCTTTGAAAAGATGAAATAAAGGTTATTTTTTGTGCATTATTTCAATATACTAGTTTCTCTACTATGCATACAAGTTCTCAGAAAAATTGGTTTCAAAAAAACTGTAAACAATAACTTTGTCATATTCATTTGATTATTTCAGTAAGTTGTTTCTAATAAACTTTCTTCTACATTGCCAAGTTCTTTACTCTGTTTGAACTTTGTAATCGTTATATGTTGTTCCAATACAGTGATTGTAGGTGAAGTTGCGAATTTTGTGGCCTATGCATTTGCCCCTGCTATCCTGGTAACTCCTCTTGGTGCGTTGAGTATTATTGTAAGGTAAGCCACCATGGTTGATAATCTACACTTGTCACACTTTCTGAGGACCAACAGCATGCTTTGTTATGTTTAGCGCTGCGATGGCTCACTGTATATTGAAGGAGGAGTTGCACAGACTTGGTATTTTAGGTTGCATTATGTGCATCACTGGCTCTGTTGTGATTGTCATCCATGCACCACAGGAACGTACAATAACTTCTATGCAGCAGATTTGGAATATGGCAACTCAAACAGGTTTGAAGAAAATGCATTGTGATAAAGATAGAAAAGATGATTGTTGTCAGTTTATAGAACAATTTAAGTCATAATCTCAGTACATGAGATCAACCACATGAATCTTTTTCTTTCATGTATTTCTATCTATGATCAAATTTTTTATTTAATTATATAAATTTAAATCTTCTCTCAATTTCCAACCAATTAGTTTTAGGTCTTCATCTACTTTTTAATTCCTTTTGCACTAATTAATTCTTCTCTCCTAATTGGTGTGTTATTTAGATTCTTAGAGATTTGACCAAATTACCTAAGTTGATTTTCTCTTAACTTCAATTGGTGCAACTCTTAATTCATAATAAAATCGTATTTTATAATATATATATATATATATGAGGTGATTGCATTTTGGACTAAGTGGATATCTATTAACCCATTCAAAAAAACAAAGAACACATTACATAAGGCTTATCAAGCTAATGATCTATCACTTTCCTTCAAGTTGCAGCATATATTTATAGCATGTCCAACTTGTTACAGATATAATTATATGACCCAACACCCAATTCCTTGGTGAAAATATCGACAATCTAATTAGATGATTGAATGTATGGAGAGGAAATAATACCCTTCAATGACCATGTCCCGAACACTATGGCAATCCACCTTTGTGTTTGGTTTTCTCATAAAATGTTAAATTATTTACATTAAAGATGGTGACTTGATTATCACAATGCAAGAGCATTAATAAAAAAACCAAGTTCAATCAAGAGGGAGCATGATCACATTATCTCACATGCATTGTGTCATAGCCTAATATTCTAACCTTGCATTGGATCTTGATACAACATTCTATATTTACTTTTCCAAGTGACCAGATTACCCCTCAATGGATATGTAGTATTCTAAGGTAGATTTCTAATTTATTTTGTCACTTGCACAACTAAAATTTAAATGCCTCTATGTGTGCATGATCATAGTTTTTATACACTAGTTTTGTACCAAGAGTCTTTTTAACATAAGCTAGATTGCTAAGGTCCCTTGCAAGTGCACTATCCTTGGCTCATCCATAAACTAAGTACTCCAATAGTTTTGGCGATGTCTATACATGTAACAAACTAACAATCAAATATATTAGTTTCCTAATGATTTTTCTATACCTGCCAATATCTTCTAACACAGGTGATGACTTATTACAAAAATTCAGGCTCTAGTCTATTTGGGTGGGGCCCAAGCTTGCACCTAAGTAGACCATTATCTTTTCTTTAAAACATCACCATCCTATCTTTAGCATATATAAATTCAATACCCAAGAAGTACTGGGATCAGCCTGTCTTTAGTGACAAAATAATCTTGAAAATAGTCCTTTCTTGAATACCTTACAATGCCACTATTAGTGAGTAGAATATCATTCAAATACATTGCAAGTACTACACAACCCTTGTCTATCCTCCTGTAAAATATTAAGAGATCAATAATGCATCACTGAAAATGCCAATTGCTACAAATACTAATGAACTTCTCAAACCAAGCACATGGACTTTGTTACACTTGTCAATTGCATAACCTTGTCTTTAGGCTACCATCACTGACTGATTGGAGTTATGTGCAAGCGATCTAGTAGAAACATATAACACATTTGAGAACACGCTCTTGAGATCTAGAACAGAATCATCACCAAGTATTTGGCCCTGCATCTGGGAGGAGATCTTCAGATCAAGGTGATTGGGGTTTGGACTAAATGGATATTCAATGACTCATTAACCCAAGGCAAAACACATTACATAAGACTTAATCGCAACAGCTATACTCTCCTAAGAAATGATTGATATATCTACTTTGAAAATGATTTTGTTCCTTTGCATCCAAATTGTCCAACAGACAGCATGGATAGACTGATTCCATTTTCTTTCCCCACTACCTAGCTTGCCTTTTAATCTTGAGGTTGTCTTCTGCCATCAATCTTCCCAATTGTTACAGCTGTTGCTGCAAATATCCACTTTCACAGTAACTTATGCATAACAGGATAGAACAAGAAAAAGGTTTCAGATAGTTTGAAGGACAAAGTATCGACTATTATCTACATTCGTTGCAACTATTTCTAATTTCTTTCCAATCAGTCTATCTCTTTTTTGGCAAACAGATCAGTCTATATCTTGGTACCATGCATAATCAAATATCAATGGCAACAATTCAAGCAGTAAACAAAAAATATGGTTTCTTACTCAAATACATTGGTGCATTGTATATTCTAAATTTTACATGAGAAAACAATATTGATTCATTTATTTCCATCTTTCAGCTTTCTTGCTATACGTGGCCTCAGTAATCGTGTTGGTGTTTGTTCTAGTTTTTTATTTTGCTCCATGCTATGGAAGTAGCAACGTCCTGATATTCACAGGAATTTGTTCCTTGATGGGCTCTCTCTCGGTAACTTTCCCTCTTCTATCACTTCTTTCTTAACCAAATGCAAACTTAAACTTTTCGTCCTTATTTATGTAAAATGCATTAGTCTTCTCAATTAATCCAAGCTACCTTTCAAAAAAAAAATACAACCCAAGCTACCTTTTGGAAAAAGTTGCTGACCCAGGCTACACACATGGTGCATATAGGTAATGAGTGTAAAGGCAGTTGGCACTTCGTTAAAGCTGACATTTGAGGGCACAAATCAACTGATCTATCCAGAAACTTGGTTTTTTATGCTGGTTTTGCTCACTTGCGTGATCACACAGATGAATTATCTCAACAAGGTTAATTAGTTTTTTATTATTTTAATTGTTCCATGCATTTCACTCATTAAAGGAAAATACCCATTTCACATGGAATATGTTCTCTTTACTTCCAACCAAGACAAGCTCATGATCGTTGCAATCCCATTGCTCCTACAGAATGCTGATTGAACCAAGAATCAGTTTCTTAGCTGTTAATCTTTCTTATATGTTACCCAATATTTATCTCCTATATTCTTCCATGCGTTGGATTATGACATATCTAAAAAGAACATTAGAATACCACATCTAAAATATTTCTTGTTACATTCATAATATCCCGATTGGGATGGAAAGCCTTTTTCTGGTTTGTCTTATTTGCCTCAATAGTTAGATCTTTAGATTGGGTGGATGAGAGGGAAGGAATCTTTCTACAATTTTTAAACAATAGTGCAAGTTGGAAAGTGATGTGTTTTAATTTATCCTGATGTGAGTCTGGTTTTCAATTCTTGATTTAGAATCTATGTTTTCAACACAACATATGACAATCAGATAAGACTTCATACCAGACTATTCCATGGTCCCTGCATTGTACTCCTGGATCTTCCCACAAATGCTCTTGAAAGAAGAAATCTCCACATACCTTTTCAGGGTTCCTGGGAACTAAAAACCCTTCCTTAGTGGCATCCTCTACTTTGTTAATACTCAGTTTTCTATATTGGGTTTATCGGAGGAGAGCATGCTTGCTTTTTCTTAGTTTCCCTTCACTCTAGCTTGTCAAAATAAGATTGATTCATACATAGATGATGAGTGAGCCACCTTCATTTTCCTTGGTAAAGATGAGTCCATTTTTGTATTATCCATCACCACCTTATCATCCTATCCCGTGTTTTATCCCTAGGAGTTCTCATGTCTTGGTATTTTAGGGTAGCCCCCATTCCCGGTTATTTGAAACTACTACCTTATGTGAAAGACTTTATACTAGACATCCAATTCATCTTTCACATGGTGATTCTTGGTCTCCTCTTTAGACCCCTCTACGCTTTTGTGCAACTTGGCTTTCCTTGTCTTATATGTTAAACATGTGGAACCAATCCATCCAGTTCTATTACCAGATGGGGGGAGATGTTCATCCTCCTGAAGTGCTTTAGTTTGTTTTGTTCTTCATTTTCTCATGGGGGTGTTGATGTGAAAGCTTTGTTTCTTCCTTTTCTTTGTTGACAGGCTAAAACTCATTATGTTAGTCCTATATAGCATCCAATTGTCTTTGGCATTAAATTTTCCTTATTTTTGAATTCATCAGGTCATTCCTATATAATAAATTTGCTTGGCTTACACCACATTGTATAAGGATATGTGGAACCAATCCACTTGGTTCTGTCACCATAAAGAGTGGAAGATGCCCATCCCCAGAAGTGCTTTATTAGCCCCTTGGAAATGGTTGGTGTGAAAGCTTCTGCTTCTTCCTTTCCTTTGCTGATAGGCTAGAACTCATCGTGTCAATTCTATATCTGATGTTCCAATTGTCATGGGTATCAACTTTCCCTTTTCCTAAGAAATGTTTTAAGCAGGTTGGATAGACTTTACCTGAGCTTAGTCTAGAAGGGAAGTCTGCACATGACACATCTTGGTGAAAACCATCTGTAACACTTAAGAATGAATGAAGGTTGGACACTTGAAACTCAAAGACTGGTACAATAAGTAGCCTTTTTTGGAGTGCCTCAACCTGCTTATTAGTCAGAAGATTATAAATTTTGATCAGACTTTTCAAGCCGCTCACTCTCAATGAGAGAATCAAGTCTATTCAAAAAGGCTTGCAGATATTCTCCAAAGCAACAAACCTTGAGAAGATTGAAAATAGAATATTAGTCTGTGGGACGTGTTGACCGTTGATGCTTAGGCATCTTCTTGATCATTCCCTCATCTACAGTAGAATGCTTGGGTAAATAGAAAGAACATGGTGTGTTTTGGTTATATTCCCAACTTGACCACACCAAATTTGCAACTTATATGGCAGCTGTTATCCTTGTATTGCTGATTATTTGCTTTTAATACAGAGATTTTTCTCTTGGTGTTGCATGCATTTGACACTTCAGAAACGGGTCCGTTATGGCTCCTATGGCACTTGAATTTATATCATTGGCTCTCATTCATTATGTACACCTTTTCATAATTTTCTTTCACCTCCATAATTTAAACTAAATATATTCACCCAGTAAAGTGTGGAATAATGTACCTGTTTTCTTTAAATTTTCCAGTCCTATATGCTTGAGCATGTTTAGATGTTAAAATTTTTGAGATCATAGACTTTCTATCACTAATAGATCTGATCGAGTTGTTTAATGTTTCCAGGCTCTTGACACCTTCAACACGGCAATAGTTTCTCCTATATATTATGTGATGTTCACCACACTTACTATCATTGCCAGTGTCATAATGTTCAAGGTAGTAATCTGCTTATCTTTTGTTTTTTGATGGAAGTTGTGGCAATAATCTTTTGCTATTGTATTAAACTTTACTTTGTTATTGTGTTTATCTGGCACACATTTTCTTTTCAAGTGACTTGTTGATTTATAATTGGTAAAAACTTGAAACCAGTTTTGCTGCATTTTGTTATCTTAAGCTTTATGCCTTTATCGAAATAAACTCTAAATTAGTTTAAGTCCTTTATAACCACCAAAATGAAATGTATCTATCATGTGTGTGTGTTGGTTTGTTCTCAGATCTAGTATATCGTGTTTGCTGTGTTTTTTTTGCTTCTTTGCAAAAGTTTTTCTGATTACAATCTTGCATGGAATATTATTTCTGTAGGATTGGAATGGGCAAGGAGCGGGAAGCATCATTTCTGAGATCTGTGGTTTTGTTGTTGTGCTTTCAGGGACAATATTATTGCACACGTCTAAGGACAACGAAAGAAGTAATTCGATGAGTAAGAAGACGAGTAATTCAATAACTTGCAGAGTTGGGTCTTAAGCGATCTTATCATCCACTTGGCATCTGTGCAGGTACATACGCACCATTATCACCATCCTTGTCTGTCCATCTCAATGATGAGAGAGGGGAGTTGCTTAAGCACATCGATGTAGGAGCGGACTCTTCCCACGAGATATGCTTTAGAAGGCAAGAGGATGACTAGCATTTCAATCTATGACACCGATCAAACTTTTTTCAGATTTTAAATGACGAGGCAGGATCTGAGGGTGAATATGCTTGATTCCCAAAGTGATTCGGAAGATTCTCTCTCTCACTGCAGCTAGAGGTATATTTGGATATCGATGTGTTTGAGTTTGGTATCCTCGAGTCAAAATCTCTTCAAAGAAACCACATTCCTCGATCGGAAAAATAGCTCATCCGAGTCTTCCCCTCGACCATCGGCGGCCACTTTCATTTGATCCTTCAGATGAAACCAAGTTGTCACACGCTCAAGTGTGATACAAGTCATGCCCTCTTTTTCCTTTGTGGCTTGTGTTCGTCTTATGTACATAACTTGTGAATGGAAGTTTTAGGTTCTGTTTGGTAAAGTTTACGTATTTAGATAAGTCTACAGTTTTTTCAAGTCTTTGAGATGAGAAAAAAAATTTAACATTTTTTTTTCTTAATAATTACAATAAAATTTTTTAATTTTATTACATTATTTGTTAAAATAAATATTTTGTAAAATCTTGAATTGTGTGATAATCGATCTTAATTTGTTGAATCATCTCAATCAAGATGTGCATCCAATTCTGGAACACGGACGTATGATTTTTGCTTCACTTGGTAAACGGCAGCAGATTATCGTAGGGTAGGTTTGTGTTTTTTGAAAATTAACGAAAACATATATATTTTTTTAAATGTATTATTAAAATGTTAAAATTTTAAAATATTTTTAATTTTTTAAAAATTAAATATAAATTTTTTAAAATTTCTACGGTACATAAATGATTTAATAATTTTTTATTTTTAAATTTTTAATATTTTAATATATATATATATATATATATATTTATTGATTTTCAAGGACTTCGAACTTTCGCTACTGTGCACGTTTGAAGTTAGATGGTTAGTTATGATCAAACGTATCTTGGAATGGATGTGTTTCGTGCTCTCTCTTTCGTCGCTTTTGGGCTGGGCCGAGGCAAACATCTCTCCTTCGCTCTCTCGCGCATCGGTGGAACGGGAAGGTGGAAGATGGCGGTGAAGCCGTTGCCGGAGGGGTACAGTCTAGGGTTCATCGGCGCGGGGAACATGGCGGAGAGCATTGCCAGAGGCGTCGTCAAGTCGGGCGTCCTCCCGCCCTCCAGCATCCGCACATCTATCTTCAGCGGGGGCAGGAGAGCCGCCTTCACTTCCTTGGGAGTCCAGATCGACGAGACTAATCGGCAGGTAGATGACCGAGCGAAGGAGCTAGCTGCCTTGGTTTTGCGGAAGATCTGCATTTTATTTCGTACGGAATATTTGAGGTTTGTCTCATGTGACGTTTGATTCGTTGTTTAACAGGTCGTTGACCGGTCCAACATCGTTGTGCTCTCCGTCAAGCCTCAGATTGGTATAATGTCACCTGCTAACCGTCTTTACGCTGTTTTGGATTGTTTCTCTTGTGGTTGCGTTTAAAGAATGTTCAAGTGATTTTCTTTTGGTTGAGGCCAGAGAGAAGATTTCCTCGAAACTCTGCGGCCTTGGGGTTAACTTATAAAGTTGAAGTTGGAGTTACTTGAGTTAAATTTGCATTGGTAGGCAGATTTCGTGTTCAACTGACTTTTCTTGTCTCTAGCACCACTTTATTCCGCATTGGTAGGCAGACACGAAGGAACATTTTTATGTTTCAAGTATCGGTTTGTGTACTTGACCAGCTCAAGTTCTTAGGCACCTATGATTTTATTTTATTTTCTAGGAATCAGGCGACCACCACGGATCTGCCAAATTTCGTGTTTCTTGAGCAAACAAATTTGTCAAGCTTCAATGATCCCTTTTTCTACGCATAGCACCCTACCATACTAAAAACGTATCCTATTATGCTAGAATGAGAGAAATGCTAAGCCCCCCTTTGGATCAGGTGTTCAAATTTTCCACATTTCGTATTTTATTCAAAATCATATATAAATGACCTTGACACAACAGATTCTTGGTAAAATCAGTCCGATTTTGCATAGGTTTATTTAACTAATTTTGTATGAACCGAGAATCGAAAAAAATGCTTTTCATTGATTCTTATTAATTATAATAAATATTATTTATTATTTAATATTATTATTATATTATAATCATAATAATATTAATATTGGTAGAATACGTACAAATATAATATTAAAATATTATTATATCAATATTAGTAGTACTTTTGTTTTCCAGTCTACCTACGTTTTCTGTAGGCCTCCTTTGTTATTCTCATATTTTATAAATTTATTCTTCTTCTAAAAAAGTTTAGGAAGGCATTTTTGTGTTTATTTCCATTTTTGTTATGGTACTGCAAACCTTGTTTTATAATTTTTCTTCTTGTAGATTTGTAGATGCTCTGTTTTGCTTCCCTTAAAGTGAAGTGCATATCAGCTGTAGTTTCCTATTTATATTTATATGGCACTTTTGTTTCTATCGTCTTTGAAAAGTTCCCTTTTTTTCTCGATTCTTTAATTACTCTGATATATACAATGCTATACTGCAGTCAGCTCAGTACTTATGGAACTGAAACCATATTTAACTGAGGACAAACTTTTGGTCTCTATTGCTGCTGGAATTAAGTTGAAAGACTTGCAGGTTTGTATTTTTTTGTATCATTGTTTGCCTTTATCCCATACATTGTCTTTGTTAGGAATAGTGCAATTTTTCGTGGTATTGAGAGGATGGTATGAGATTAGGCAATGTGAATTCCATCAAGGGATCCATTTTGTGATGTTCATGCTCTTGCCTTTCCCTATGCTTTCATGTTGCACGTTTTGGATCTGCATTGTTTTCAGCTTTTTTTAGTTCATATAATTTGAAATTGATTCATTACATGCAGATCCTAGATGATGATATAGTGAATACACATGGAATTTTTATGGAATTGGAGTTATTCTTGTTTACATATACAAATAGTTTCTATTCAAAAAATATTTTTATACTGAAATTAGAAACTTTTGAATCTATCCAATACCCGTCATTCACACATCTTTAAAAGTTCCATATTCAAGCCCCTGTGCGAGATTTCAATAAGCTTGGATAAAAACTGGAACCAAATCCCTGGCATCTACAACAAAATGTATGTTGGACATCTGTCTCCCAGCAGGAGGTTTGCACATTCTTCTATACTGAGGTGTAAGGTGCAGGTGGTCTTGTTGATCACCCACAGTATGTATGTGGAGGCACTCCTGGACCACCCACGACCTATTACTAAAAATAATGACTTGATGCAATGAAACTTCATTCTGGAGTCCTCCACACCCCCCCCC